>CM069919.1:19470979-19700712 GCA_036172225.1 Cryptocoryne crispatula var. balansae
AACTTGTTAGTACATTGTTCAAAGGGCATGACATTTCTGAAGTCGGTTGATACTTCAAGTCAAATAAAGAACGTTGACTACATTTTTTTCATTGATGGCTGCCGTAGTGGAGATTGAGGAGGTCAATGTGATTCAGTTTGTGACTAATAATGAGTCCTCTTACAAGGTGGCAGGGAAGAAATTAATAGAGAAGAGGCAACATCTCTTATGGATATCTTGCATAGTGCACTCTATTGACCTCATATTAGAGGATACAAGTAGAGAGGCTGCAATTTCCACACTTGTCAGGAGAACGCAGACTATCACTTCTTTCATTTATTTACATCTCCATCTGATACATATCATGAGGGAGTACACTGGTGGGCATGATCTTGTCAGGCCAAGCCCTACTAGGTTTGCCACGAACTTTATTGCACTAGAGATTTTACATCAGCACAGACATGCACTAATTAGGTTCACGCAGTCTGAGAAATACTAACAATATATGGTGGATCACATGCATAACAAGAAAGATCAGTTGAAGATTATTGTCAAGACTGAAAAATAAATCACAGACAAGAGATTCTGAGAGAGGATTGTCTGCTATTTGGCAATCATTGAGCCAATGGTAGTTACCTTGAGATTGGTAGACTCAAATAAGAAGAACTAGATAGGCACTTTGTATGATACAACGGACCGCGCAAAGTTAAAAATCAAAAAGAAAAACCCCAGATGGTACAAGAAATAGTGAAAAATTATTAATGACCAAAGGAATAGTACATTGCATCATGATGTACATACTGCAGATTAGTTACTGAAAATCTTTGTAATTGTACTTATTTACTTTGTACTTAGTCAATATTTAGCTTGTTCCAAATGTAATATACTTAAATAATTGTAGGATTTTTTTGAACCCGTGCATACAATATAAAGGTCAGGTGTTCAACGATAATGAGATATTGTGGGGTACACTTATAGTTAATCAGCGTTTTTGCCAATCTCAGCAAGATAGTACACAAGCTAAATTAAAAGTAAAACAAAGTTGCATAAATCATGTTTAGTCAATAAATAATTGAAAATAACTAACAATTTTGTATCTATCAATTGTCAAATGCAACAATATAAGATGAGAATTGGAGTATACTCAAATGTTGATCTGAGATATTCTTCTGACAAAGTCTCTCCTGGTATGTTTATTTACATTTTAAGAACATATTTTATTACCATCATTTATAACTTATAAATCCATAAATTGCCTATAGAGGGCTGATTGTTTGCTATTTTTTTGCAGTTGAGTGGTGGGTGCAAGTAAATGTGAGGAGTAGATGGAATCCACTGGTTGCAATTGCTATCAGGATATTGAGCCAGCACACTAGTTCCTTTCATTGTGAGAGGAACTGGAGTACATTCAAGATGACATATACAAAAAGAAGGAACATGTTGATCTCTGATAGACTGAAGAAGCTTGTCTTCTGTCATTATAACATAAGATTGTGCATAAAGAACAATAAAGATCGACAAAAGATCTCAGAGGAAAGATTTGCACAATTTGCAAGTGGTCTATGTAAGCATAAACAAAGAGCACAGACACCACCACCAGAGGAGGTTGATATAGACTAGATCTTTCAAGAGGAGCATTCATTTGCTTCTTGGATAAAGCAGTGGGCAACCAGAGATCATCTAGCTAAGTTTGATCTTGATAAACGTACATAGGCAGAAGAAGAATTAGATGGCATTGAGACTGAAGATAATTCACCTATTTCTTAGGCTTTGGCAAACCCATCTTCTGCCCTGACAAAAGTACAACAGTCACCTCTAACCTTAGCCCCAACTCCAGCCCCAGCCCTAGTTACCCAACCCATTTGTAGTCCAGGGAGGACAAAAATAAAAGTGACATCACGAAAAATGGGACGGTTTGCAAAGCTGAAAAAAAACTATAGGTTGTAGGTCATCACATGACATTGCAGAAGAAACAAAGGGAAGGAAGTTGGATATCAAGCAACATCGTGTCACCCCAGATCACAACATACAAGCTCCGTCATACTCCTCAGTTGATGATGACGAAAAGTGCATACCGGCCACCCAATCAATAGGAGGGAGAGAGGTGCATAGATCAAATACAGGTGCAACAACTCCAGACTCACCTACTTCACAGCGATCAAAGCCGTATTTCTACATCGAGGAGCAACCACCGCAATATGATTATGAAGAGCCACTATATCCAAAGTTCGATGATCCCTAACGGCCGTGGATTCCTCCTCCCGAGCCTACTTATGTGCCACAATCCGATGCTTACGACTTAACTGACATGACAGATGCATTATTTTCATATGGATATGCGCCCGCATTGACAAGAAGACTAGGGACAACTCAGTCATGACAAGAGTAGAAAGAAGAGGATAAAAGGTGAACATTGAGTCATAAAATATATATTTTTACTATCAACTTATCGTGTGATCATGTTACATCTTATTATACTTTTTATATTTTATCATGTTATTAGCATTTTCTCATATTTATTAGCATATTGTCATGTTAACATGTTACAATTATTAGCATCTTATTCTTATCATGTATAGATCACACTTTATGTATGCTAAATGTTACATTTCATTTTTTTACAAATTTTTCTAGTTCATTTCCTATTTTTCTAGATTTTTATATTTTTTTGAAATTTTTTAAAGAAAAAATTAAAAAAAATGATTCTGGATTTGACCGGAATCGGTTTTCCTTCCTAGGAATCAGCCAATTCCGGCCAATCCGATTCAAATTGGATCGGTATGGACCGATTCTGGTTCTGGAATCCTTGCTCAATTGTCAACCGCAAACAATCAAGAATATGATGAGCATAACACAGTTTGGTAAGGCAGTGGGAGTTTCTTTCCTGAGAAAAAAGGAAATGATTAGAAGATTCCCTAGAAAGTTTATGAAGGACGTAAACCTCAGCTTGTGCACTAGGAGAAAGATAAACAAGACCAACCTTTCCAGGAGGTAATTCAGTTGCATCTTTATCAACCCTCAGGTTCAGGGGGTAAAAAAGAAGAATGTGGCAGGAGGATTACAACGTAAATAAGAAAGATTTTGACCCTGAGAGCACAAGGCACTGATGGAAGCACAAGTTAATAGAAATCAAATCTATATATGCAATGGAAAATGTCGAAATCCTGGCCATCCAGAAAAATGAAGTGCACTACACAGCCAGAAAAAGATTTGCTTCGCTGTCTGTTCTTAATAACATAGATATTTCTCAGCATGTAACAAACAAAATTCATTGGAGATGGGATGGGAATGAAAAAACTGACATTTTCTCAGTTAAGTCTCCATTTTGAAAAGAGAGTCGTGCCTTGCTTCCCCTTCTTTTTGAGATATGGGGTCAGTTGATGATGTAGGGGCTACCATTGCTGCAACAACTATTTGCTCCAGACATCGACTAGCTAGATTCGGGTGAGATGACAGCCAAGGGGTATCAGCAATTTCATCAAGCCACTTGTTGGAACTCAAGGTGTAGAACATGCAGGTGAGCGTGTTAGCTCGTGTCCCCATGACAACTTGTCTTCGGCAAGAGTTATTAATAATGGAGAATGTAAGCTGCTTGAACATGGATCTTCGCTTTTGACCCCTGACAAGTATTTTGGCAGTACTGAACTCCCATTAGAGTTGGCTACTTAAAATCATATGCCCTCCTTTGACAGCATGGCAGGGAGCTAAGTGATGAGTTCAAACGTGGCATATTGTGCCTTACCTCGAGCCTGCTGAGCATCTTGGGCCACAGACATCTTGACCCAGATTTGTTTAATCTTAGAAACTACTTTCCTCTTAGGCACCTGGTTGTGCAACTCCTAAGGGAGCTGGCAACTACCCACTTGGAGAAGTGACTCCACCAACTGGACCTAGTTGCTGATGGGCCCCACATGATTTTCTCAATCCTGCTGCACAAGAGAGGATGGTGACAGCTGGTGGGAAAGTATCACAAGTCAAAATCCCTGATTTTCCTTTTTTTTCTTCCTTTTATGGTGGGTCCCCCCAATTTTTTTCTCTCATATTGTGCAGAAGAGAAGATGAAGACGACTGGTGGAAGAGTCCCACAAGTGATGTGGACCCCACCAGCTGGAACCTCACCCCCTCTCTCTAAAAAAACTAGAGACAAGAGGTGTGGTTGTTGACAGCCCCTCCCGTTTCCCTCTTTTGCTCTTATCCATGTTAACAACACGAATAAGCATTAAAAAGTGGAGTATAAAGATTGCAAAACAGTGTCCTATCCAATACGGAACAAAAACTCAAGATGGGAAGAACAATCAGCGGATAAATTATAGAAGGGTGGAAGAGAGCTCACTATCTCAACTCAAACCTTAATCTCATATCATTTGGGCCAGTCATATAAATTCTCTTTCGTCATTTATGTCAATTTTGAGTTACTTTCAGAGACATTTAAATCAGTCAAATCATATTAAATTACACTTCTTCAATTAACTTATGTCTATAACATTCTTTTCTTATTTACATTACTTTAAATAATTAAAGTAATTTAATTGGCTAATATCAACAATCTACAATAAGTGATTATCATTTTGTATTAGTTATAGATGAGATGAAATACCATGATTTGTGATGTTTGCGGATGTTATTGTATTGATAAATGAAATATAAAGAGTTAATAGAAAACTAAAATTATGAAGAAATGCTTAGAACTTAAGGTTTTAACATACGTAAACTAAGATGAATTAAATGTATTGTAAATTTGATGAAATCAAATGAAAGACGAGAGAGTTGATTTGGATAGAGTAACATTATCCAAGAGCACTGAGCTTGATATCTTGAATCAATATTTAAAAGATGGAGGATGTGACGAGAATGTAACCATAAAATAAAAATGTGAAGGATCTCTCAGAATTGGGCCCATTTCTAATCCGATATCACCACAATAAAAGTGATATAGGCTTCCCACCCCCGATTCCCCCCAACCTTCAATTGGTTCCCCTTCGGTGACTCCTCCTTCGGCAATTTTGATGATTTTAAGGTGATTCTCCAATGATCCCACGGTGGTAGCGGTGACAAGGTGATTCTCCAGTGATCCACCCCTTAACTCCAACAATTCTCTGTGCCTAACTCCCTCCGGCGATTATAAGCCTCCCCACAATGGCAGCCCCCTTCCACCAGCAATCTCCCCTCTTATAGGACCCCCTCATTAACCCCCCTCCATAACTCCCTAGATTCCCGGCAGCCTCCCCTTAACAGCCCCCTTAAGGGATTGTCTCTCCCCACCCTGCCCGGACCCCCCCCCCTTAACGAGGTGACTGATAGCCCAATTAAGGGGTTGTTTCACCCTCCACCCCCCCCTTCCATCATTCAGCCCCCACAAGGGGGGCTATATCACCCCTCCCAACTATCCCTTAACCAGTTAACATGATAAATTTGTGATCGACAAATTGGTCTAATATTTTTTAATGTGTTAATTGCAGAGTTTAGAGCAATGGCCGACCAAGATTATGGTGTTGATGCATCTGCTCTCCCCCCCCCCTTAACGAGGTGACTGATAGCCCAATTAAGGGGTTGTTTCACCCTCCACCCCCCCCTTCCATCATTCAGCCCCCACAAGGGGGGCTATATCACCCCTCCCAACTATCCCTTAACCAGTTAACATGATAAATTTGTGATCGACAAATTGGTCTAATATTTTTTAATGTGTTAATTGCAGAGTTTAGAGCAATGGCCGACCAAGATTATGGTGTTGATGCATCTGCTCTCCATGGTATCAGTTGGGAACACAACACTAGAGTGGTTGAAGAAAGAAATATGGTACAATGTAAATTATGTAAAACAAATAAATGAATGGCGGAGCATTCTGTTTGAAGCAGAGCATAGGTAGGGTGGGTGGAAATGTAAAAAAAATGTGACGACGTGTAGAGAAAAAATAGTAAAACTATAAAGGCCTATCTTACAAGAAGAGCATCACGGAGGGAAATCGGGATTGAGCAACGAGAAAACTTGCACTTGGATCTTCTAGGAAAAAGAGATACGAAGTCAAGTCAAAAAGACAAAGAGAAAACACAAGCTAAACATAATACATCCACATCTTATGAGAAAGAAGATGAAGAGCTAAGAGTAATACATGGCAGCAAAGTGTAACAACAAGAAGAAGATAGAAGAAAGAAATCATGAGGCTCTAAAACTGGAGATTTTGGCATTTTGTCAATCACAATCGACCTGACTCACTAATGATGTTAAATCAAGTGCGATGGCATTTTATTGGTCACATTCGGCATGACCTATAGATTATGCATTGTTTATGAGACAAAATAATTCACAAACAATAACTAAACAAGTGTTTAAAAAAGTGAGAACACTACTTAAGTTGCAAAGCAAGCAGAGAAACATATTTACAAATAGTTTTTACAAGAAAGTAACATTCTTAAATTGGTCATCTCAAACATATGTATTATCAATAGTTCTTAAGTTTGAAATAACAACTTACTTATATTAATTTAATATAAGCGTTCCAACATATGTCACCACTAGCCTATACTTCCAGAGTACGATTGATGAGATTGGGGAGGTGGACTGGGATTACAAGTCCTAACCTCTATATATATTTATGATGCAGGACTAGATGAAGTGGTTGATAAGCTGAAATCTTAGATAAATTGATTTAACTTGGTCTAAAAAGATAAAGGATGTACAGTTATGTGTGTTAGATGGTCAAACATAACTAAGAGAAGTATGATAAATTTCATTGTGTACTGCTCTAAGGGCACAATTTTCTTAAAGTCTATTGATACATTAGGACAAATAAAAAATGCATAGTATATATTTTCACTAACGGATATAGTTGTAAATGAAATTAGGTAGAAGGGCATTGTGCAATTTGTGATAGATAACGATCCCTTCTACATGGTAGTGGGAAAAAAGCTAATAGAAAAAAAATCATATTTATTTTGGGTTTCATGTACAGCACACTGTTGACCTCGAGTTAAAAGATATCGGCAAAAGGCTTTCGTTTCTACACTTGTCAAACAAACACAATAGATCACATTCTTCATACATTCTTATCCACATTTACTCTACATTATGAGAGAACATACTGAGGGCATGATCTTATCAGGTCTGGACCAACTAGATTTGTCACACTTCATTGTATTGGAGAACTTGCATGACACAAACATGCACTTGTCCAATTCACTGGCCGATTCAAATCAATTTTCTTCTCAAAAAATCAACCAAATTAAATCAAGACTCACCAATCAATGTCCTGATTTTGATCCCGCAATCATTATTTTTATCACTTTTATATGCCAAACGGACATCATCTTTCACCACAACACACCATAAAATATCTTTTAAAACTTCATCAAAAGTCATTTTCATGTTAATAAACACCATAAATAAATCTTTCATGTAAGTGTGTCAAAGAGTGAGGTGCGAGTGTTAGAGCATCGATTCTTAGCATCATCGATAGGGCTCTTGAACAACTAGATAATGGTGAGTTTGGGATCGGCAACTAAATCAACCTTGCAAAAAAGATTGCCCTCGCTTAGAACCACTACTCATGCCCTCCACCCCTGTCACTCCTTGACTCAGGTAGTGGCAAATGGTTTGGACAAGCGCCCTCACCAGGGTGTTAGGAGGCATCCCTGAGTTGTCTTCTACAAGGGGCAGTGCTAAAAGTGCAATGGTAGGGACCATCAGACAGTGGACTATAGAGAGAGCTGGAGATGTAGGATTTGTTGGGGTCTTCGGCACAGGAGCCTCATTTTCCTATGAAAAGAGTTTCACGGCAAGATGACTTCTTTTTGGAAAGATAGATGGGCGAGAAATCTGAAGCTTGAGGTTCATTTCCCCTTCTTGTTCAAAATTTCATCAGATGTGGATGTTAAGATGCCCTCTATGGGGGAAGGTGAGGCCCTGGATGACAAATGGTCATTGTCTTTCAAAAGAAATCTAATGGAGTGTTTGGTTGCATGATAAATTGAATTTTTGTTACATTTTATGTTTTTGTAACAAAACTTGTTAAAATAGGTGTTTGGTAACCATTACAATTTTATGTTCTTGAAGATATTTCCTTCTTAGACCAAAAAAGAGATGAGACCCTCTTTTTAACCTAGTGGTCCCTCACCTCTTTGGGTCATACATGGCTCCTACTCTTTTTTGTTATCACTTTTTTACAAATAAGACAATTTTATGTCATTAATTAGTTTTCTCTTTATTTTTATACAACTTTTTGCTATGAAAGTGTATAAAAATTTATTGTGCAACCAAACACCCTATAAAGAAAAAAAGTCAGTAAATTAGTGGATATGGTAGAAAACTTAAGTCTTCTATTGTGTTCTGACGGTAAAATAATGGTGTCAAGTAGATCCTCAATGGGAGTTTCTCATTCTCAGTGAAATCTGCTTGCATGAAAATTTATTAGGGATGTGTAGAAGTGTTATAGTAAAAATCGGTATGGCATGCACTATTTCCATTCAAGTTCATATTGCTTTTATGAAAGATTTGTAGAGAGGGAGGCTTCCCAACAAAGCCTATCTCGATAATATCTTTAAAAGAGGCTCGGTATATGGTGAGTTTTATGAATCTCAAGCTAAGAATATTGATCACCTCTTCTTGCGATGTGGTTTCATTAATTATATATGGTGTATCTTGTTCAAAAGTTAAAAATTACCACGTAGGATCCTATTTTCACCACTTGTCTAGTTTAGCAGAGGAACAGTGTTATTCCATGGAGCAGTGAACTTCTCTATGGAGTCTTATCACTGCCTATTGTGCTTTGGTCCAATGTTCACCGGGTCGCGACCCGGCCCCGACCCGGTCGGGATTGGTCCCAACCGGCCCGGTCGCGACCCAGCCGGGTCGCAAGGTCGCACGAGTCACGCGACCCAGCGACCGGGTCGCGCGACCCGGCCGGGTCGTGCGACCCCGGTCATATGACCGTTGCCAATGGTCATGGGGGGCGCAGCCCCCCCCCCATTCAGCCCCTTGGGGGCTATTTAAAGCCCCCAAGGGGCTCCCCTTACTCTCACTCCCAAGCTCTCATTTTGCTCTCACTGCTCTCATTTTGTTTTTCATTTACTTAATTATTTCATTAAGCATTTCATTAGTTCATTTAGTATATTTATTTAATATTTGTTTCATTGATTAGTTAGTTAAGTAGTTTCTTCTTTTTAATACTTATTTACTTACTTACATAGTTAGTTAGCTAGAAGATTAGTTAGATATTTAGTTTAGTAGTTACTTAACATATCAATAGTTGGAAGGTATAGTTAATTACTTACTTGATCATATAATTAGTTAGTCATTCATTTTACATAATTAAAAGTATACTTACATTAGTAGTCACTAATTAACGTCATTAGCTTTTTAAATAGTTAATTACTTACTTAAGTAATTATTTACTTAAAAAATATCTTCTCCAAGCCAAACAACCCAAACTACCGGCACGACCCGGAGTGATCCGGCTTGGTTACATTGCAATTTGATCTCCATTGCGGAGAGAAAAGTGCAATGTAAATATTGCGACAAAGTAATATTCGATGGTATTTATCGTTTAAAATTTCATCTTCTAGGCAGTAAGGGAAACGTTCTTCCTTGCACACGGACTCCGCCGGAGGTCAAAGCTCAATTTCGTAGGCACCTACTAGCGATGGAACAAACGAAGGGAACTAGCAAACGGCATAAGGAGACCGTCCGAGAAGAATTGCAACAACCGGGGAGACGTTCCGTACACATTTACGGGACCGGACAAGAGGCCGGATATTTTTGGAGACGAAGAGTACGAACGTATGAGAGGGGTTACTCATAAACGTAGTTCATTCTTCTATTTTAAAAAATAATTAGGTAGTTGAATACTTAAATATTTCTTAAATAGATGACCTCTTACGGGGAATGAAAGCAAGTCGAAGATCATTCGCCGACGAAGAGTTCCATAGATAAATCGGCTGAATGCTGGGTCAAGTGTCTGGAAGTGGGAGTGGTCGAGGAAGTGAAAAAGGATCCAACAACCAACTGCAAGATGAGGTTCATGATCTCACACAAGACAACGACCCGGCAGTAGGTCCCGTGGATCCCGTAATCACCAGACCACGACAACGTCAAACGACAATCACGACGGCGATGAAGAACCTAAAATTATATAAGGAGAGGATTGGCCGGGCAACGTCAAGGTGGTTCTTTCACCACAGCATTCTGGCAAATGCCGCGAAGGGACCATACAACGAGAACATGATCGACACGATTACAGACGTCGGGAGGGGAGTGCCTGGTCCAAACCCAAAGGAGATATACAATGTATATCTTCCTAATGAGGTGCAAGACACAAAGAAGTGCGCGGCATCATTTGAACGAATATGGGAGGAACGAGGTTGCACATTAGTGACCGACGGATGAACCGGTAAGTAATTTTCTTTTACTCATTTATATTAAATGTATAAACATTCTTTTTGGTATAAATTAGTTAATATCTTATACTTAATAGGTATAACTAGGAAGACAATGATCAATTTCCTAGTGTACAATCAAGCCGGCACGGTCTTTTGGAAGTCGGTCGACGCATCAGGACAGGTAAAGAATGCGGAGTATCTTTACCAATTGATAGATGGAGTGATAGAAGAAATATGAGAGAGCCGGGTAGTTCAAGTAGTCACAGACAATGCGGCCACATACAAAGCGGCCGGTCAGATGCTTATGGTCAAAAGACCAAAGTTGTATTGGACACCTTGTTCCGCCCACTCTTTAGACTTGATGTTGGAGGATATATGCAAGAATCCTCAAATAGACAGGGTAGTTAAGCTAACCCAGTTTATTTCTTCATTTATTTATAACCACAACTTTGTCCTTGCACTTATGAGGGAACACACCAAGGGGCGAGAGTTATTACGGCCCGATGCAACCCGGTTCGCCTCCTACTATATTTTCTTAGAAAGTTTATTGAGTCAAAGGAGAGCTCTAACTCAAATGGTCATTTCACCGGGTTGGGGTAGTTGGATGGCTAGATGTAACCCATCGGATAAGAGAAAGGGGAGAAAAGTAGAGGAGACAATAGAGAGTGGAGATTTTTGGAAAGTTGTAAAGAAGACGTTAGACATCGTCCAACCCATAGTGAAGGTACTAAGGACAGTTGACGGAGATAGAAAAGCAGACATGGGGTATTTATATGATGCGATTGAGAGAGCGAAGGAAGAAATCTCTAAGACCGTGTCCGACTTCGCCATGTGGTGGGATATTATAGATCGTCGTTGGGAACGTACATTACATCAACCCATACATGCAGCAGGTATATTTTCTTAAGCATTTACTAATCTTTTTATTAATCAAAGTTATGTATAAATTGTTTACTAATACTATTTGATTCGTAGGTTACTTTTTCAACCCAAGATACTGCTATAGTCCACATTTCAAGGCAACGAACGAGTTATTAGATGACGTGAAGAGCGTCATCCGACGGATGCTTGGTGACGACGACCGGGCTATTATCGCTTGCAACAAGATGTATGATTACAGAATGCGGAGTTTTCACTTTGGAACGAGCAGAGTTGAACGAGCTGTGATGCTACTAAGTCCGGGTACGTAGAAATGTTTTTCATCACTTAATTAATCAAAGTTTACTTAGATAATAATGTAAGACATTCAATTTATGCAGCTGATTGGTGGATGGACCATGGTAAAGTACCAGGGTACGAGGACTTGGCAAATATTCTGTACCTCTACTTTTGTCAAGGATTGGTTCTTCACCTACTCTAGGCAACCGCCAAATCCCTCCTTTTTGGGTGATCATTTGATGGCATGGAATAGGGTTTGCTTGTAGTTTCTCCCCATCTACTACCATCTTGGTGGTTAGCTGGGTAGCTCTTTACTTTTTCATTATGTTCTCTTCTATTGCGTTGGTAATAAAAAAATTTGCTTCAATAGTAAACCAACTAGGCATAAATAAAAATTAGCTATTTGAAATATTTGTAATATCTTGTGATCATAAAATGCAATACCTTGAGAATCTATTGATATCTCTCGAGAAACTCTCTCCACACCTCCAAGAAACAAGATCACCAAAATCGCATTATCTGCATAAATATCTCGCATCCTTAAATTTTCCCCACTTGATTCAGGATATCTTTTGCCATCTCTCTCCTCTGTCCTCCAGATTGGGGCTCCAGCTCCTCCTTCCTAGGGATTTGTGAAACCTAGCGGATGCCATCATAATCTTCTGAAATGCCCTCGGCTACATCTCGGCTTGGTGCCTCGATGTAACCCCAGCTGTTGACAGGAGAGATTTGGGATTCCCTTCCCTTGGGTTTTGGTGGAACAGAGATCCAATCTTCATCGAACCTCTATGAATCAGGGTATGAATCAGGCCCAGGCATTGAACTTTGGATCCTTTGGGTGTTCCCTCATAACTGCTGTCACTGGGAAGCAATCCAAACACCACTGAGCTACGACTGTTGATGAGATCAATATGTTCTCCTAGGAGATCAGTGTCAACCTGTCAGGATGGCGATTCATGGCGATTCTTCCCCTTTTCTTAGCTTCCACCTCTAAGGGACATCTAAGCTTGAGTGATGCACCCATATTCCCATCGTCTGATGGTTGATCGACCAAAGGAAGCCCATCCACTGAAGTTGTCATCAGGCGTCAATGTTGGAGAAGACAGAAGATCCCACTGGAGCTAGAGCACTGCATGAAAAACAGCAGGATTGGAGGAGGAAGCCCCCTTGCCACCAAGCGTCGTTGCTGGAGAAGAGGCGATCTCGTAGAGAGGAGCCGCTGCACATAGTGCAGCTGTGTCGGGGAGAGCGAGGATATCGAGTATTTGTCGCCAATCAAGAGAGTGGTTTTGAAAAAAAAATTGTTAAAACCTTTTTATTTATTTTGGTCATGCCAAACATCATAAAACAATAAACAAAAAATTATAAAACCTGTCAAACACCTTTAAGGTAAACTTCTACTATGATTTTTAAAAACTAAAATAAAATTATTATTATTATAATGCAACCAAAGACCCCATTAAGATTCTATTAAATAGTAAAATTAACCATTTATTCCTAAACCTTCCAAACATTTCCATTCTTCTATAGAGGAATTATCAAGACCACGTAACTTTCATGTTTTCATACTCTTCAATGCCTTTTTAATTTCTAAAAATTTAATTCTTCTAATATAATTCAGATTAACCTCTGTTGCATTCTATGTTTACCATATTTCTAGTAAAGTTGTCGTTAAAAAGAATATCAAAATAACTTCTTCATCTTTCTTTGATGTTATCATCTTTAATTAAAATAGTTTCTATCCTAAATACATCTGACCAGGTAAAAATCATTAGATATTCTGTCTCTCATCTTTACTAGTTTATAATATGTTTTTCGTCTTCTTTAGGTCCAACTTTATTATACATCTGTTTGAAAGTATCATCACTTGCTAACATAATGGTTTTTACTAGTTCACTTTATGTTGTTATATTCATGGAATGCAGGGTCACAACCCGGGCCCGACCCGGTCGGTTTTTGGGCCAACCGCCCCAGTCAATTTTTGGGCCAACCGACCCAGTCCCGACCCCGCGACCCCGACCTCGTGGTTGTTTAAAAAAAATTATTTTTTTATTGTGACCCCGGCCAACCCTAACCCGACCCAGGTCTCATCCCCAGCCGACCCGGGTCAGTTTGGGCCCAAATGACCTAGTTTGAACCCCCGACCCCACCTACCATGGTTATATTGTTTATAAACTTCATTGTTATCACACTTTTTTAATCTTTTATATCAATATCCTTTATTATTCATCATTAAGCAATCTTTTATATCAAAATCTTATTATTTATCATCTTTTTTAGTCCACATACCTTTAAACTCTCCAAATACTTTTTAACAATATCATTTTACCATTTGAATACATGTACATCCACATAGCATTGGCTTCTACAGCTAACCTACAATCATTTATCTTAAGAGGTACATCCTTAAACATTTGTTGTTTCATCTATTTTAATGTTCATCATTTTATTTTAGAAAAAAATATTTCGTTTAAATGTGTTTGTTTGTTTTTTAATCTTAACATCTAAAACCACTAATTTATGCTAACTTGATAAAGCTGCACTTAAACAATTTTACACCCTTTGTAAACAACATGATTAGTCCTTTTAAAAAAAAGTTGCTTTGATTTTTCTTTTGTCCAGTTTTAAATGTCACTAAATGCGATTTTCTTTTGATAAAATGTGTATTGTTAGAAAATCACAGGTCATAGCAAAATGATATATTTTTCACTGACACAACTGCATCTTTCAATATTTTATCAATAATGATGTTTACCATGCTTTTATCTCTTTTCATGTATACCATGGTTTAGAGCTTATTTATTTACATTACTTCTTTGTTGACTTGGTTTCTTGAATGTAAGCAATACTAATCTTGCTTTTCTCTATACTATCAACAAGTTTCATAAATTTTCTTGCAAAGGACCCAACATTTTGTGTATCTATTCCAACATTCCAGAATCGGATCGGTCGATTCCTGCGGAAGCTCCGATTCCAAGGGGAATTCCGATGGAATCGGATCGGACTGAATCGGTTGAATCGATCGGAATCAATCCGATTCCGACCGATTCAGCTTGGAATCGGTCGATACGACCGATTCCGTCAGAAATCAGTCTGTCCGATCTAGTTCGATTCCCAGACCGATTCAGGACCGGGAATTGAACTAATTCAGGCCCTTTTAGGGCCGAAATCGACTGCTCAACTTGATTCCCACGCAACTAGCAGGCTGCGGCAACCAGAGCGGTGATTCTAGGATGATTCAATCCTCAGAATCGATCGATCCGACGATTCCAAGCTCGATCCCAGCTGTCAGCACTGATTCCGGCACAATTCCAGCGACGATTCCGGTCACACCACCATCTGAGGAGGTGGACATGGATCAGATATTTCAGGAGAAACATGCACTTGCCTCCCAGATAGAGAAGAGGGCAGCCAAGGATGATCCAGCTGAGTTTGATCCCGATGACCGTGCATGGGCTGAAGGAGAGTTGGATGGTGTTGAGGCCGAGGAGGATGCTCTAGCTCCACCTACTTCTCAGGCTCAGGCAGACTCTTCTTCTGTCCCAGCAACTATACAACAGCCACCTCCAGCTTTAGCCCAGCTTCAGTCCCAACCATTGCTACCTAGCCAATTCGTAATCCAGGCAAAACAAAAACAAAAATGATAGCACGAAAAATGGACAGATTTTCAAAGTTAAAAAAATCTTTGGGTTATGGTGGGACATCAGAGATGGTTGAAGATGTGAAGAGAAGAAAGTTGGAGATTAGGCAACCTGTGAGCCCAGATGACAGCACACAAGCTTCTTCTCACTCCTCAGTTGATGATGACGAAGAGTGCATACCAGCGATGCAACCATTAGCAGCCCAGTCACCTAATTCACGACAGCCAAGGTCGTATTTCGCACTAGATGAGCAGACACCACAGTAGCATTATATGGTACTAGAATATCCAGCATTTTATGATCCTCAGCAGCCGTGAATTCCTCCACCTGAGCCTACCTACGTCCCACAGCCCGATGCCTAAGACTTTGATAGCATGGTATCGTCATTATTTTCATATGGATATGCTCCCACACTTAATAGAAGACTGGGCACAACTGAGGAGCATCGATAGCAGGAACAAGAGGAAGGCCAATATCCATATCATGAACATTGGCCTTAGATTGATAACATGTATATTTCTATTTTTATATTTTCATGTGATACAGTTAAAATTTATTATGCTTTTTGCATCTCAACATATACTTAACATCTCTTTATGTTCATCAATAAGTATTCCATGTGGATGCATGCTAATCTCATTTTTAGAATTTTTTCTAAACTAATTCCTATTTTTCAAATTTTTTCCTAAATTTTTTGAATTTTTTTGATAAAAAAATTCAAAAAAAAAACAATCCAAGCCAATTCCTAAATCGATTCCCTTCCCAGAAATCGGCCGATTCCTGGGAATCAGAAACCAATTCTGATTCCAATTCCGATTCCGGAATCCTTGGTAGGCATCAATCCGATCTAGATTGGATCGGATCACCCAAGTCGGGCCGATTTTTCAAAAGGAAAATTGATCCAGAATTAGTACAGATCAGTTCATTAAAAAAACCTAAAACAATCTTAAAAAATACTTAAAAAATGAAAAAGTCACAATATAAGGACCTAGATCTAGGCCTTTGGGGCCAATTTTGGCCCCAAAAGAGAGCCATATTGGCCATTGCTGCAGCGTTGTGCCGCCACGGCAGTCTTCCCTACCCAACCCTTACCAAATCCATCGGGACAATAAGGGTAAGTCACCAGATCAGTCATATTTGGTCTCGATATCGGACAAGAAAGGCCAGCATGGCGGCAGCAGAGAAGCCGATTCTGGTGACAAGCTGCTGGAATCGTTCCGGAATCAGCTGATTCAATCAATTACAGTCTGATTCGACCGATTTTGGTCAATTCTGGTGGGGATCCAATTCGGTCAGTCCTTCCTGCCAAAATTAGGTTGAAGGGTTCCGATCCAATCCCAAAATCAGTCAATTCCAATTTGATCTAGCCGCTTATACAATCTGTGAGAGAACGTCTCAATATTTGTATCATTCGAATCTATAGCATAAGATGTGATTTGATGTTGCTTGCCATCTATTGCAACCCTCCTCATTTGTCATCTGAGCTTGAAACCAGCCATGGCAGAGTAGGAAAACACACTGTCAATGTCCATGAAACCACTTTTTAAAGCATCTATTAACTGCTGGTTTTCAGTGCTATAATGGTAGTGTGCTCCTCTATCTAGACAACTTCTGCCACCCCTCCCCTCTGTGCCTTCTTCGACCTCTCAGAACACCATTCATGCTCATGATAGAAGCAAGTACATTGTTTAAAGGCACAAACAAATAATAATGGTTATTTATAACGCATTTTACTCAGATAACACAGGTGAGAGAAATGCAAAACAGAACACTGTAAGACAGCAACACTTACCACTTCTTGGGAATAATTCCAACAATCTACCAAAGCTGGGGATTCTAAGGAATCTGAAATAGTACAAGCTAGAATTTAAAATCATAATTAACAATGTACCACAGAATCCAAACAGGATACCATTATCACCTGCATGATCAGAAGTTGATGCATCGCTACCACCAGTGTCAGAGCTATTACCAACTTGCATGCCCTGTGACCATATGTTACAGATAATTAGACTTTAAAAATTTGTTCACAGAATTCAAGGAACTCTCTTTTGGGGACAAATACATTGAATTGCTCATCTGAAAGTGCACAATCAGACTGCTCGCCGCAAGAATCGTGTGATGTTGACCTAGTAACTTCCACAACTGGTAGATCTTGTTTGATAAAGTCAGGTAGAAGGCCCTGAGCTTCAACCATATCATCATATGACTCATATCCAAGTCCATACATGTTACAGCTTGCTGACACTGAAAAATCACCTTTTACACATATCTGTTCCACAGAGGGAATTTCCATTTGAAACTTGCCTACAGTTAAAAAAATATGCATTACATTTATAAATACTTCCACAGCTGATCTTGCATCTAGGCATCGGTGATACATGTTTACTCACCTGACATATCTTTCACAACCATCTCATTTTGGCTAGATCCACCTTCAGAAACTAAAAAGACAACATCCAAGAAAGTAAATATTGAAAGATGGCATTTCTACGTCTGAAACACACTTCATAAAGTAAATTGACGTCAAAAAACAAACAAGTAAAAAGTAAAGACAAACTAAAAGGGCCTAAAAAGTGTGGTACAAAAGCAAATAATCAAGACCAGTCTTTGGAATTTTAATGAAACTTAAAACAAGATAAGATATATATAATAAAATAAAATTTACCGAGCATCCCGTATAAAAATAATCTGCTATCCTTCTAAGAATACAAGTGCTGTAGCATATTCCAGGTGCCAAAATACAATACTATAGAAAAGCACGCTTGAAAAAAGATAACAGAGATGTGTGCATTTATAGTTCAAACATGGGAACAAAAAAAATGGCACATATTTTAAAAGTTGAAAATGAATACTTCACGTGTCATCAAAAAAAATGCCACACAGCAAATGTAGTCAGAGACAAGATGATCAGGGGCTCCTGCAGTCACACATACCCTCATCGGCATCTGAGGTAAATTTATTTGGAAAATATATTGTCAAACTACCAGGAAAAGCAGATAGTCAAATACCAGAGTAAAATCAAATGCAAAGAAAGGATATGCATAAGCCTGCAAGTCATCCATCTAGAATGAGCGGTTCTCGTCAAGTTGGGTGTCAAACAATCTAGAACAAATCTGCCTAATGTGTTCAATTGTGCCACATGTTAGAAAAAATTATTTTGATCATCCACCAGATCGCCGAAAAGATACCAAGTATGTTTATCAAATCCCGTATCCTTGTTATTCTTGCTGTTGGGAGGATTCCTCTTAACAATCTTCCACAAAAAGATCTCTATCTTAAGAAGAATATGTTTCTTCCGGACCATTGATTGCAGAATCGGCCGATCCGGATCGGAATCGGCCGATTCTTGGATCGGATCGACCCCTCCGATCCGATTCCCGGCGGAATTATCGATCCGGACCGAAGATCGGTCCGGATCGATGTTTGTAGGTAGAATAGGGGCCGGAATCGACCGAAATGGTCGATTCTGGATCGATTCCGGCGATTCCCTCGCCGGAATCGACCCACAGACCGCCGCGGCGGCCACCCCGCCGCGGCGGTCGTCTTCCCCGCCCTATCGGGCGGGGAAGACGGGGCTACCGGGTCCATCGGGACCCGGTAGCCCCGGATCCGGTGACTTAAGTCACCGGATCGACTGGACCGGACCGGTCCGACCGGTCCGGTCCGGTGACTAAGTCACTGGTCCGGTGACTTAAGTCACCGGATCCGGGCTACCGGGTCCCGATGGACCCGGTAGCCCCGTCTTCCCCGCCCGATAGGGCGGGGAAGACGACCGCGGCGGCCGCAGGGCCGCCGCGGCACCATTTTGGGGGCGATTTCAGGCCGATTTCACCCCCAAAATGCTCTAGGATGGATCGGAATCTTGCAAAGAGGGTTATTTTTGTATTTTTTTTAGGTTTTACCACTGTTTGAAGGACCGATCCGGAACGATTCCGGATCGTTGTTTCTTCCGGCGGATCGCTCAGAATCGGACCGATCCGATCCGATCCGGATCGGATCGGTACCCACCGATCCGGTGGCCGATTCCGATCCCGCGATCCTTGTTCCGGACAAGGCTGACCCAATTCATGAACTACTACTATAGATAACAGCTCAGACAAAGTGTTGACCTTAAAGATGCACTAATAATACTCCGCACCCAAATTTGCCAATCATGGACTTACGGTGTTACCCTAAAATGTTGAGTGTCATCCAAACGCAGCACAGGAATATCTCCTATCAACTGTTGCATATTTCTTCTTAAAAGGTAAGACCAACCTAGTTGAGATGATGACCTCACCCAACAATCATCAACAGTACATTGAGAAGCAAAAAAATTAGAAAAAAACATCCCAGAGAATTTGGTTTTCAATGATATATTTCATGTCCAATTGTCTTTCAAAAATATGGTTTTTAAACCATACCAATATGAACGCCAGAGGCACCTTTAAAGATTGTCCACCTGTTCATACATGTCCTTCCAAAGGCTGGACCAGCTAGAGGTAGAAATTTGGGTTGTCCACCCACCAGCTCAACCTTAGAAAATATTTGCTGCTAACCACTTTCCCCCACTAGAAAGCTTGCTATTCTTCTAACTAGAGAAGCATGGTTTTCCATCTTGCCAAGATATCTCGAGATTATCAGTCTCAGCAGACAGCTGAAATATGAGACATGCCAAACGAGGGTGCCAGAGGAGGCGGCACCACTGTAGGGTGCCGTTTCCCCCTCCCAGCTGGGTGCAGATGGCAGGACATGCTGGTTCGTGATTCTGGACCCACATGGCCCATTAAAATGGGATATGCAATGTAGCAGTTGTGGATCCCACTTAACAGGCCGGCAGGGTCAGAGAATCCAGACCAGCATGGCCCATCTTCCTCTCACGACAAGGTATGAAGACACAACGAAGGCACAGCTCCATACATCTGCATCCAGCTGCGTCCCTCCACTCTCCAGAACCTAACTCGCCCTTATCTCATGAGAATTTTGCGAGATCTCGACAAAAAATCCTCTCACTAGCCTCTCGAGATGAGGTCGACAAGCTATACCCCAATCCTTACTGCAAGGCCATCTGCAAGGAAAGCCCTTGTTAAGGTGGCAAAAATCAGAATAATTTAAAAACTAAAAAAAGGTTTAGATCAAAGAGCAGTGAAAAAGAAAGCAAGAAAAGACAAAAAAAAACCCTACTAAGCGTTTTGGAAAAAAAAACTATCTAAAGAAATATTTTCAGTTATAAAACCAAAAAAAATACATAATCAGCCAGATAAAAGTTGAGGAAGGCAAAAAAACTGCTCTTGACAAAGAAACATGAAGAAGAGGACTTCATTAAGTGGTCCTAAAAATCCATTGGTAGTGCACTCTGCAAATTGCCCATAGCATGGCAGGAAAAATAGATTCCAACCAAGTCAAGCCTTATTGAAGCTTCACAAGCCTCTAAAGAAACTAGACCAAACCTTCCTCTTTTCTAGACCTACAAGAATGTTCCCATTTGATAAGATACAACCATTTCTTCGAAAAAAGACTCCCTCACAAATGAAGCAATCCTACAAGCTTCCAATCTTTTACATAAATCATTTGTAACTTTGAATACAGAGAAAAAGTAAAGTTAAATATTCGACAGAACTGAACTAGTCAACACCTACACACCTCTAAAGCACTCCACCCTCCTTATGACCAGAATGTAATGTTCTTTTGTTAAAGCTATATATTGCAGATGAAGACCTGGATATGTAATAGAAAAGAGATCGTGAGGAGTTTTTAAACATTGAAATACAAGTTTGATCTCCTCCTAACAATAAAATTACACAAGCTCCAAGGTGATAGGACAACTGTTGGAGGTACGGATCAAATCAGACAGGCGGCTGTGAGGTTCTATGAAAGCGTATTCAAAGAAGACTTAGATTAAAGTCCACTAATTAACTGTGATTCAATCATAAAGCTAAAAGAAAAAGAAGCAAGAGACATTGATAGGCCTTTTTTCTGAGGGGTGTAATGCTATTCAGGCAATAGACCTATACATGGCCTCAGGACCTAATGGTCTCTCAGCCAGATTCTAACAAAAGTGCGGAGAAATTATTAAGAATGACTTTATGTACATGGTCAAAGAATTCCCAAAGCCTAGAAATATTAGAAACATCGCTAGTCTTAGTGCCTAAAAGAGAAAATGTTACTGACGTCAAGGAGCTAAGACCGATTTTGCAATAAGACAATCGGTTTCTTTGGATGCACTGTGGGACCAGAGCAAGAAGATCCTATTTCTCATTTGCTTTTCATCTTAGTGAGGCAAATTCTTAGTAAGATATGGAGCAATGCCAAGCAAGGGGAACTGATAGAGGAAAATTATATTGGAATTTCCAGGGAACATATCACTCTCCTTCAGTTTGTTGACGACACATTGTTTGCTACAAGTGACATCAATTTGACAGTACTATTATATTTCTTATAGGCTATGGTGAAGATGGAGATAAACAGAAACAAATGTGAAGTGATTGGATTAAACATTCTGAAGAGTAAAATGGTATGCCTGTAAGTGAGATTTGATATGCCAAGAGCATTAGTCCCTATAAATACCTATGTTTACCAATGTTTTATAAAGGCACCAGGTAAGGAGATCGGTAAATCTTAATTCTAAATTTTAAGGGTAAATAAAAGAAATACAATATACTGTCACTTGGAAACAGGTGAACTTCATCAACTTGTGTTCTACAAAGCATTCAGTTGTATTTATTCTCAATCCTTATAATCTTGAAATGCATTTATAGAAAATTGCGAAGTATTGGGGGATGGTTCCTCTGGAACGGCAAAAAAGGTGAGAGAGGCTTGCATCTTGTCAAATGGAACCATGTGTGCATACTAGACATCAAAAAAGGAGAGGTTGACCTCAAGTGGCTGGAATGTATTAATAACACGTTGGTTACTGAATAGCTTTGGAAGCTAAACCAAAACAGGGATCCAATGATCACAAGATTAGAATCTGGTGGGTCCCGATTCCAATCCAATCAAAATCAGATCGACAAAATTGACCGATTTTTCAGAAAGAAAACCAATCCAAAATCTGCTCAAATCGGACCATTTTAATAAATTGTCAAAAATGAAAATCATAAAAAATAAAAAAATAAAAATCCAGCATCCAAACACGTACATTATTATTTTGTGAGATATGAAGAAGAGTACACAAATATGTGAATGACAATGAGTGAATCCAATAAAAATACATAGGACAAATGATATGCATTACAAATAGTACCTTAATCTCGCCAATATATATGATAAATCTCATACGACTCCACATTCTACAGATTTTTCAAAGTTCATTGTGAATGAGAAGTTATAATGAAATCATATCCAGTTCCAAATAATGTTTGGGCCATGTCACAAAACTCATACTTTTTATTTGGTGGTGGATGTGTAGATAGAATAATAATGTGTTTGCAATACACTTATATCTGGTGTTTCTGGATAACACTCTACTGAGAAGTCAATGGTATTCACCAAAAAATCTCATTTGTGCCAACACTAACTTCAATCACTAGAATGTTGATTTAGATGTTGGCCCAAATCATGCTCTCTCACTCTACCTGTATTTGCACTCGTAGCATCACCTCCACCTCTTCCCTCTTTCAATTTGTCACTGCTTGCTAAAGAGTGTGCTTGTGTACTCTCATTTGAACTCAGATCTTTTCTTGATTTATAATTGTCTTTTCTTTCTAATTCTTCTTCTGTCTGTGAAGTAGCTCCAACACTACACTGGAACACCTTCAAATATTTAAACCCTCCAAATTTTCTTGAACCAACCTTTGTCGTCAGTGAACTTTTCTGCCTTGAATGAGCTGGAGCTAGATCTAGAACTACTGTAGGTCACGATTGTTGTTGGACCTCTTCATCTTCAGCATGTTCAATGTCAAGATTCCCTTGGGCCCACGTATGATCATCTGAGTCGAACTCTAAATGTGGTCTCCCATCCTTATCCTCCATCAATGCTACAAGTGAATGCTCCTATTAAAAGAGGTATAATAAGTCAACATCAGTGCCCTCCTATCTTATTACTTCAACTCGTTGTTGATATGCCCCACCAGCAAGTCTTAAAAATCTTTCTTCGGATATTCTTTGTCACTCTTTAATACTTCTAATCCTCTAACACATGTTGTAGTTGCAAAACAACAACTTCTCTAATAAGTCAGATGTTAGCATGTTTCTCTTCTTCATGTAAATAAGACTGAACATGCTCCAATTCCTCTCGTATTGAGAAGAACTTGTGTTTTACCTCAATATGCGAATGGCAATAACAAGTGAATTCCATCCACTTTTGATATTCATTTGTATCCACCACTCAGTTACAAGAAAGTAAAATAACACAAACACAAGTCGTCTAATACATATGTACTATAAAAAAAATTGAAAATCATCAACTTGATCATACCAAGTATAACTTTGTCATACAAGTATCTCAAATCTGAATTTAAGTAAACACTAACTCTCACCCCGTATGATTGCATATAAAAATCAAGAGAAAATCATAATGTCTTCAATGAGTAACACATTGAGAGCACATGTTTAGAGAGTTTTACATATTTTTAACTCAGCTTTTGTTCTTCTCCGATGTGTTAATAGACTTTAAAAAAGCCGTGCCCTAGACAAAAAAAGTTAATCATACTCCTCGGTGTTATACCTACCCATTCATCACACATAACAGTGCAACCTCTTCTTTCAAATTATTTGAAATCTATTTATCCAAGACTTCAATTCATCAACCTCTACATCAAATCCACTCTCATAAATGTATCTAGAGGTTAGGACTTTTAATCTAGGTCTAGCCTCTTCAATAGCATTAATCACAGTTTGAAAGTATGGGTTAGTAGCCGGCATGTGTTGAAACAAACATATAATCAAATTTTAAACTTAATCTACAATACCATAACATAGATATAAAAATGCTTTCAGTTGTATTGTATCAACTTGCATGCAAAAACCACTTGTAAGTATGATTCATTGTCTACTTTATGGCTGAAGTACTTGTTTAACCCTTTTAAATGCATATGTTATTATTCTTTAGCTATAACCATGCCTCTTAAACATGGAATCATCAATGGGTCGAGTCAATGACCGACAAATAAAGGATCCCCAGCTCTTGCATATGCATGTCGAGTAGCATTAACATTTAAATGTCATACTCCAGACCCTCTGCTCCCTTCTTTCTCTCTTCATCTTATTTTTGTGATACCTTACTTCCATGTATTGCCTTCTTTATTTGTGCATCATCTTCATCATCAAAGTTGAATGCACCACCCTCACCAACAACGTTTCCTTTACATTTTTGCTCCTCTCAATCATTAGACCGATATCACTACATCTTATTAGCTCGAAATGTAAGTTAATTTGCTACTCAATATGTATATCTCTCTAAGATGTTCTTCATGCTAAATAGGCTCTCATCTCTTCTCAAATTTCTGCAAGTACTTTATCACATTTCTTGATATTCCCACCAATCCCACCTATGTATTATTTGAGGCAGAAAACACCTCCATTCATCCATTTTCCATATTATTTACACTTTTCCTTTCCACATCTACCATAAATCCATGAGCCTATTTAATATCACGAAATCCAGGGAGATCATGTAGTCCATCGGCAATTTTTCTGCACAATCACCAAAACAGCCGCAATCGACTAATTCCCGATCAATTCGACTGAGATATCATCTAGGATCGGGTGTTCTTTTGAATATCATATTAGTGGGTGCCGATCCAATATGGGAGTCGGCCAATTTTCGTCCGGATCAGCCGATTCCACAATCAATGTAGGGATCTGATTTTGTGTAGAGTAGTGTGTTCAAAATACGAATTGAGTGGTGAAGGAAATTGGAACAAGGACTTTAGAGACCACGGCAGAATTTCCAAGGTAAAGAAAAGAATTTTATCCAACGGACACTGTCAATCTAAATGATCAAATTGAGATAGGTGAAGGGATGATGTATTGCTTACGGATAAGTTTAGGATTGCTTCATACGCAAATGTAAAAGTTGGCGCTGTTTGGGACTGTCAGTCTAAATGTTCAATATCTTTTAGAAGAGGTGAAGAGAGAAATTTCTGAACAAGGTGAATTGTTAACAGCTTAAACGATATTAGTTGCTCTGAAACAACGGAGGGAAGATTATTTCTGACTTCTAGCAAGAAACGTATTTTCTCAGTGAAGCCAACTGCTGACAGACTCAACTTGGGGCTATTGAGGTCAACTGGTGAAATGAAGCTTAAAACCCACTACTCCGTTTAAGAATAAAAATGTTTATGTAAAAATTTTGCAAAGAAAGGTTACTAATCAAGACCCTTTTGCAGCACATTTCCCTATTCAAAGAGAAAACCCTCTTTTGTGGTATTAGCACTGAAGACTTGAATCATTTCTTCTGAAGTGCAGAGATAGAATATAACTGTGGCATGTCCTTTTCAAAAGCTAGAACCTACTATGGTAAAAACCAGATGATGTTATCTCATTGATGATTGATCCATCAATGTAACAAGCACATCCCTTGGAGGAAGAAACCTAACCTATGGACTTTTACTCTTGCAGTGTGCTCTAGTCAATATGAGGTTCTAGAAACAAGAGTCTTTGAAAACAACTTTGAGAATCCTTCTATGATTGTTTTTTAGGCAAAGTTTGCAAAATTGGCCGATCCGGATCGGAATCAACCAATTTCTAGATCGGATTGGATCTCTCCAATCCAATTATGTCTTAGAGACTCGACCCAAGCAGATCGCCTGCCAGAATCAACCAAAATCAGTCAAATCGGGTTAGATCAAGACCAAAATCGATTGAATTGGCCAATTCTGGACCGACTTCGACCATTCGTCAGCAAAATCGACAAAAAGGTGGCCATGGCCCCTTCCCCACCCTATCGGGTGAGGAAGGTGGTCTGAAGTCGCCAGATCAGTCATATTGGATCCAGTTGACCCTATTTGACATCTGCAAGCGGCACCAATCTGACTAATCCGGTAACTTAAGTCACCAGATCTTGATCTTACTGGGTTCAGTGGACCCAATAAGACCCCTTAGACCCCCTTCACCGCCTGAGAAACAACATAATGCTGTAGTGGTAGCGGCACAACCCTAGGGCTGGAATTTGACAACGATTCAACCCCAAAAAAGCCGGTATCGCACTAAGAGTCTACCTGAAGTGTATTTCTTTAGGTGTTTTCATTTTTTCTTGTTTTTGAAAAACTAATCCAGGCCAATTCTAGATCAATTTTCCTCCCAAATAATCGGCTGATTCTCCCTATCTAATCTAATCTGGAACAGAATCAGGACCCACCGATTCAGGTCCTAATTTCGATTCCCCAATCCTTGCCTTTAAGAAAAATGTTCTTGCTGGTGCTGAAAATTTTTTAAAAAAAAAGACAGAAGAATGAGAGCGGTAGGCATCCCAATTCCATCATTTTACAGTCAAACTCCTTTGTATCTTCAGTTAAGTTGGGATTAAACCCAACTCAATCTCCAACTGGGAGCCATTAATATTTCATCGAATGGGTTGATCTTAGTTCACGGTAGAAAGCCCGTTTAATGACACACATGGCCCATTCCTACAGGAAGCCCATCCACCTATGCAATATTTAGCCAAACCCCAATGAATAGAAGGTGTTCACGAAGCCAAGTTGACTCAACCGGAAGAGTAAGGGGGAGCCACACAAAGCAGTTAAAACATAATAGGAAGCTCCGTGGCTCCCATTGAGATCGTGATGGCCACCTTTTCAAACTCCTCCCAATGATGGGATTCTCGCAGGCATATCAAGAGGAGATCGCGAGGCAAATCCGAATGTCTCGGATTCACCGGAGCTCCCGCTGCAAGGAGATAGGCCCTTGGTCAATTCCTACCCCAACTCAGACCCTTCCAATAACAAGGGGTTCCATAAACACACCTAAATAGATCCACCAGAGCCATGGAAAGAAGGGAAGTCGATCCCGCGTATTATGGACCCCTCCAAGTCCGTTTTAAAGCTGGGTTTATGTCTGGGAGGTTACCCATTGGCGGAAGGCCCCGAGGCTTATATAATAGGCATATGACGTCGAGAGAAAGGAGGGTCCAGGAGAAGGAAGGAGGGAGAGAGGGTCGAGAAATAAGGCATCTTGCATGAATGTGGCCGTTGGAGCTTCCACGGTCAACCCCCTCTCCCACCGTCGCTGTTGAAGAAGCTGTCCAGGGCTTATTTCATAGCCATCAATGTCTCCCGCTCACCTCTGCCTACCTCAGCCATTGCCGGAAGGACCAGTCGGGGTCGTCCGCTATTGTTGAGCTAGCCGGTTACCTTCACCGGTGCCATTGAAGCCCTCCACGGCATCCACAGGCACCGTAGGCCTCATCAAACCCCTTCAATGAAGCAGTTGAACACCGTCGGCACCTCTTCGCTCGTCGTCGTCACCGGCTGGGAGAGTGGTAAGGCCAATCGGCTCCTGTCTCGTCATCGTGGTCGTTGAAGCGAGGCTCCTTCCAGAGTCCTCGAGCCTCTTTCCGGAGTCGTCGTCAAGAGAGCAACTGTAGCATGTGAGAATCGCTGCCACCGAGGGCCCTGATCCCTTCCACCATCGTCGGAAAGGTCGGATTCCGCAGTATCATCACCCGAAGAGATCCTCGAGTCACCTGATCGGGAGGAGTTGGATATCGGAGTATCAAGCACATACGGCTCCATCCGGCATCGAGAGGTAAAGATCGGATGAGTGGGACGAGGCCCACGCCGGTCCACTATCTCACGGGAGCAGGATAGGATGGGGTCCACTGGCTAAAAGTGTTGAAAAAGAAAAAAAAAGGCCCCGTCACCAGCCGGTTGACAGGAGAGCTTAACAAGCTCTTTTAATGGGCCGTAAAACCGGTATATGGACCTAAGCCATGCTCAGGACAAGATAAAAAAACTTTAAAATAAACAATAAATAGGGAATTAAATAAAAAATCATTAATCCAATTTCACAAACCAAGGCGAACATTAGGCCAACTTCAAGTCCCCCATGGTCTCGGCATACCTTAAAAGAATTTTGAAACAAAGGGAAACCAATAGGCCAGCTTTAAGCACGCCTCTTGACCCGCAATTAACATAAAAACAAATAACAAACAAAAAATTAAATAAAAATCCATCAATTAAATCCACAAACCGAGACAAGCATTGGGCCAGCTTTAAGTCCGTCTCATGGTCTCAACTTAACCTAAAAGAATCAAAGTATGGGAAACCAATGAGCCGACTTTAAGCACGCCCCTTGACCCTTTTAAGGTAGATATACAAAAAATCTATTTTTTGGTTCATTTTCTGACATCAACGACCCAATAAACATAAAATATAATAATTTTACCAGTTTGGCCCATCTTAAGCCATCTGTGACCCAACAAAAATAAAATATGATCTATGTTGTTAGAGGCAGTCGCCTCAACCGCCTAGGCGGTGAGGCGAGGCGAGGCGGTTGAAAACCGCCTCGCTTTGGCTGGTGTCGCTTGAGGCGAACACCTCCAGCGCCTAGGGCGCCTCAGCAGCCGCCTCGAGCGCCTTGTGCGCCTCGCCCGCCTCTCCCCCCTGTCCCATTCTTACCGGATCTGGTTCTTACCGGATCCGGTTAACTTAAATGCCCCCCCTTCAGTTCTCTCTCTCCCCGTGCCCAACCCTCCCGTCCCGACGGAACAAGGGTTCCCCCCTCGCCTTGTGGTCCTGCTGCCGCCACTGGAAGGTGCTGTGGACGCCGCCGCCGCTGCCCTCGATGCTGCCAGAAGCCGCCACCGGAAGCCACTGTCGTTGCCGCCGCCGAAAGCAGCCGACGCTGCTGCAGGCATCGGATACCGCGGCTGCCTCTGTCGGACAACGTCACTACCGCAATTAGACGTTGTCAAAAGCTGCCAACGCCGTTGCCGCTACTACCAGACGTTACCACTGCTGCCATCCGACGCCGCCGCTGTCGTGGGATTGTGCAAAGGTGATTTTTTTGGTTTATTTTTTTATTCGTTTGGTTATTTCATGTAGCACGTATTTGATTAGATATTTATGTTTGTTAAATGTTACATCATTTTCATTCGTTGGAGTCAAAAGTTAACATTTTGTGAGTCATTTTAACATTTAGTCTTATTCTTTTGTTTTAATATTTTGAATTATTTTAGGTTATATTTTATCATGTCTCAAACACGTGAAGAGCATGGATCAGGGACAGGTTTCAATAGTCAACATTCTGCGCCCATGTCTACAAGTGAAGCCTCCGGTTCCATAGCAAGAGCACCTCCTAAGTCCAAAGATGTTGGATGGAAATATGAGATTTTAGTAGATCCTCGAAACCGGGATCATGTTAAGTGTCAATTTTGCCAAAAAAGAGTGCAAAGGAGGCATTTATCGTTTGAAGTAACGTATTGCAGGCTTGGGGACGAATGTTACTGCTTGCAAGAAAGCAAGTATAAAGGTTAAAAAGGAGATAAAACAATGTATGCAACAAGCAAAACAAACGAGAGTTGAAAAGGCAATGAACATTAGAGAGATAGAAGGGAGGGACAACCTCCTTAGGCAAGGAGTACAACAGATGGAGACATTCACAAGATGTCTCACAAAATGTAGATGAGCTTTCACTCCAATTTCTTCCTCCATGGATGAAAGGACCCATGGATCATTTTTGTGCACCTCCTGAGGAGTCCAAGTCTAAAATAATAAAGGACAAGAAACATTTGAAGGAGGAAAGAGAGCGATGTATTCAGTACATTGCTAGATGGATGTACCAAGCGGGCATTTCTTCCAACACTGTCCGCCTGAATAACTTTCAAACAATGCTAGAGGCAGTTGGTCAGTTTGGTCCAGGCTTGAAAGGACCAAGTTATCATGAAGTAAGAGAGACTCTTTTGTCTAAGGAGATTGAGACCATTCAATAGTTGGTAGAGAAGGAGAAGGGCAGTTGGGTAAGATTTGGTTGCACAATCATGTCAGATGCATGGACAAATAGAAGGGGTAGATCATTAATTAACTTTTTGGTAAACACTCCTACTGGGACAGTTTTTTTAAGATCAGTAGATACTTCTTCAGAGGTAAAAGATGCTAGATTGCTAGCAAGTCTTCTTGACAAGGTTGTGAAAGAGGTTGGTCCAGCTAATGTCCTACAGATTGTTACGGACAATGAGGCAAGCTATGTGGCTGCAGGCCGCATTTTGATGGACACACACCGCCATTTGTTTTGGACACCGTGTGCTGCTCACTGTCTTGATTTAATACTTGAAGATATTTCGAAGTTATCACCAATAAAATCCACAATTCGACATGCAAAATATGTCACAAACTTTATTTATGGCCACACCAAGGTTCTAGCACTCATAAGGAAATACACAAATGATAAGAATCTTGTTCGTGCAGCTGTAACTAGATTTGCAATTAACTATCTGAGTTTGGACAACTTAAACACATGCAAGGATGATTTGTGATGTTTGTTCACCTCGCAGGATTGGACAAATAACAACAATCGATGGAATAAAAAAGTTGAAGGAAAAAAGAGTTGTGAAATTGTATTGAAGACAACATTCTGGAAAGGAGTGGCTTATGCTTTGAAGATCTTCAAACCACTTGTCCTTGTATTAAGGCTAGTTGATGGTGAAAAGCCTGCAATGGGATATATACATATGAGGCCATGGATCATGCCAAGGAAGGAATAAAAAAGGCACTGGATGATAAAATAGATAAATATAGCCCAATTTGGGATATCATTGACAGAAGATGGGATTTTCGGTTACATCGTCCGTTGCATGCTGCCGGGTATTATCTAAATCCACAGTTTCACTATGCCAAACCCGATATTGAAAGTGACAATGAAATCAAGCGAGAGTTGTATGATTGTATTGAAAAGTTGGTACCTTTGCATGAAGACCAAGATCAAATTTTTAGGCAATTGGCGATGTATAGAGAGGCACAAGGTATGTTTGATAGGGACATGGCTATTAAGCTTCGAAAGACATCTACTCCGGGTATGATGATTTACTTATTTATTTTTAAACTTGTATCAATCACTCTAGTGTACTTTAATAACCATTTGTTATTTTGTAGCAAATTGGTGGGTAGATTGGGGAAGTACGACTCCTCAATTACAAAAGTTGGCAATACGTATATTGAGCTTAACTTGTAGTGCCTCTAGTTGTGAACGTAATTGGAGCACATTTGAGCAAGTAATATTCTTTTACAATTTCAAGGCATTTGAAGTTTTGAACTAATCCAATATCATTTGTTTGATTAATAGAATGATATTTTCATTTTTTATTTGTTGTTGTATATATTCATACAAAAAAAGGAATAGATTGGAACAAAATAAATTGAATGATTTAGTATTCGTCCAATACAACCAAAGGCATAGAAAAAGACATCTAAGGTTGGAGAAATCGGGTAAAGACCCAATATCCTTAGATGACATTGATGAATCAATTGAGTGGATTGTAAATGAAGACGAAGATCTTGTTCATGGCGAAGACTTGAGATGGAGAGATGTAGAACTTGCTGCTGGAATGGATGAAGAGGAGGGGCCAAGTATGAGGTCGTATTTTAAACACTACATGTCTTAGTTCTAGACGTCTAGTTGTTGACTTTGGTTATTTTTTTTGTTCTAATTTTGATGTTTTGTTTTTACATGTTTGAAATGAATTTCTAGGTCTTCTGGAAAAAGAGTTCGTTTTTCTAATGAAGATTTAGACGATACCAGTAATGATGATCAAGAAGCTCCCACGAATCTTGATTCTGATAGTGATTGATAGTGACTAGTGAGTGATATTTGTATAGTTGTATTCAAATTAGACTTACTTTATGTATTATGTAAGGTTGTATTGTTTTATTATGCTTGTATGGTTGTATTCGTCTTTCTAATGTTATATTTAATTGCCACTCTTGTTAGTTAATGATTTCATATTTTTATGTATTTATTTCAATTATTTAATATCACATATATCTTTATTAAAATAAATAATATTAAAATATTCAAAACGCCTCGAGCGCTTGAGGCGTCCGCACTGGGTCCCTCGCCTCGGGTGCCTCACGCCTCGGATAACATAGAATATGATACATGTGATATTTGGGCTCATTTCATCATAGATTGTAGAATCGGCCAATCCGGATCGGGATCGGTTGATTCTTGGATTAGATTGCACATGACCGATCCGATTCTCGGCGGAACTATCAATCTGGATAGAAGATCGGTCTAGATCGGTGTTTCTAGATGGACTTGGTGCCGGAATCGATCGATTCCATCAATTCCAGATCAATTCCAATGATTCCCTTGCGGGAATCAACCCACAGACTGCCACGGCTGCCATCCCGCCGCGGCAGCCCTCTTTCCCGCCCAAACGGGTCCATCAGGACCCGGTAGCAACGGGTCAACGGATCCATTTTGTTAAGTTTATCGGGTGCCTTAGACCCGATAAGGCCGTCTTCCTCGTCCAAGGGCGGGGAAGATGTCACGGTGGCAAGCTGTCGCCGTGGCGGCAATTACGGGCCTATTTTGGGCCCAAAATTGCCCCAAAATGAAGTAGATCGGATCGGAATCGATCTACCTCCTTATTTAATTATTTTTTTATGTTTTATGGACTTTTTAAGGGTTGATACGGATCGATTTTTCTTCCGACAGATCGGTCGAAATCGGTCCAATCCAATCCGATCCGGATAGGATCGGACCTAGCCGATCCGATGACCGATTCCAATCCCGCCAACCTTGCATTTCATGACACTTGTGGCCAAAAAAGCATAGAATTATCATATCTGACACTAGGCCCATTTTCTACCTACCGTGATCCAATAAATATGAAATATGTCATATCTGACATTTTCTGCCATTTGTGACCCAATAAACATGAAATATAACACAATGGCCATCTGGGCTCAATTTATGTTGATTGTTGCCCGATAAACATAAAATATAGGTAACATGGCATCTGGCCACATTTCCTAACATCTTTGGCAAAATAAGCATGAAATATGATGCATCAGCCATCTCGACCCACCTTGCATCATATGTGGCCTAGTATTCATAAAATTTCCAATAAATATCATCATATCCCACATTTACCATATTGGGCCCATTAAGCTTATTGTGCTTTATCATAGGCAAAACAGGCTCATTAAGGGGCTGATCTTGGACCACCTTCATTTAATTGCCCTCGGTACACCATATATTTAAATATACTTAAGTCTGAAACCAATTAAGACAAAGAAGGGGGTGGTAACTAATTAGAACATAAATGGGACCCATTAAGGATAGGATCAAACATTCAAAGTCATTGAATACCCTGACCCTTAGATTTGGCACTATCATCATCGCATTTATTTAAATGGCATCCCATCATAGCCAATCATCGTTTAAGTAGGATATAAATCGCATTAAGGAACCATTAAGAGTATAATCCATAACTTAGGTTTTTGACCCATCATAGCCATTGGATTTTGAATGCCATTCAATCATGATCAATCATTATTTAAGTAGGATCCAGATGCTATCAAGGACTCATTAAGCATAAGGTCCATATCTCAAGTCATTGACATATCATGGCCGTTAGATCTTGTGTCAATCATTGCAAGATCCTATCTTTATTTAAATAATTATTCAACCCTACTCCAAGAAAGATAAAGGGGTGCCAGCGGGAGGCTTCTTGAGACAATATCCAATCCTCCCTTTGACCCCAAGTCAATCTTCGATGCATCATTGGCCCATATAAGACTGTCATATATTGGAATTGCCCATGTTCAAAGTCCTCGGCCTGCTTTCCCCCCCCCCCCCGCTGCTGTGGCAACATCTTGCAGTAGACAAAGCCATCAGGCTTCAATTCTGCTGCCATTGGTGCTTGATCAGCCATCTGCCGGCCTTAGGTTGATCAGCCATCTGCCAGCCTTACGTCTAAAGAAGATCCAATGATCTGCAGTTTCGACTAACCATCAAGGTAATAAGGTGAGTTAATTTCCTGTTCTTCACCCCCCCTCCCTGCTGCAATCATCATATTGCAAACAATCCTACTATCGGAATCAATATTGGTGTGCAGTTGGCCTGCAAATATAGTGAAATTGAAGAAGTGTCCCCTTGCAGTCCTAGTTGTCCATCAAGTCCCTGAGGTATGTGAATTTTCTATTTCTTTCATATTTTCCCTCCCTCTCAGCCACGGTAATCTCCATCTGCTAATCAGACCTGTCAGGCTCTATTCTTGACATCTGAGAGCCTGTTTACTCATCTATTGGTGTCAAGACAAGAAGATATTGTCTCCTACTGTTCTGATTGTTCTGTTGGGCCTAACACTCCCCTTTTGGCATCCAAATTGCCACTTGCAGACCATCAATTAAATATATATTGGAGAGGAGATAGCTTTCATTCATTCGGAGCATCTTCCAGGCCTGTCGAACTTGCCATCTTCATCTTGGGCTTCAATATCTTGCTTCACCCAGTCGACACTATAAGTATAATTCTTATTGCTCTCCCTTCACTGTTATCATGTGTGAGGGGTGCAACTGAACATCCAATGCATTAAAGATTAGAAAAGTTATCTTCTTCTCCGGTCTTGGCATCTATCGACCTTCTATCTTGTTATCATGATATGGTTAAATATTTGATAAGCCGTAAATCAAAGAGGACATCCTTCTTCATCTTTGAACATGTTTCAGATATGATTGGTCCCAATCCTCTCACACCTTACTGGAGCTGCTCTTCATTAGTCATGTTCAGACCTTTCTAGATGCATAACAATGTCTCGCCAGATGTGCCCATACATGTGTACATATGTTTAAGTCCATGCCCATTTGATTTTCCTCTTTGATATGCTCATACCTATTAGCAATTCACATAGGATTAACCAGTTTTATATAATGCTCCCAGCTTCCATAGATGCATAACGGTCCTCTCGGCTATGATTATATAGTAATTGGCAATACATGTGTGCCACTTAGCCATATCATGGCATTTATATAGCCATCAGAACCATGAGAGATATGTTCATTGCTTTGTTGGTATGGGACTTAATGTATATGTACTAACTCCATAATCTACCATGTAGAGAACCTTATTTTGATGCAAAGTGCTAGAAGCCTAGCACTCATGTTATAGCCGTTGGTAGTCCAGTCATGTATATAGGACATCCAATAGGCTAAATATATGTAGAACCTAGCTCATTTAAGACCTCAAGAACATATGTGCAAATTTTAGATGCCAACAAATACCATCACAAGTAGTTTTCCATAGACGAGAGTCATCGGGGGATTGCTCACGCCCCATTTCAATCATATCTATTTCATGTCATTTGCTATCATATATACATAAGTGAATATATGATTGTTCATTCCATTTTCTCTCTCACATGTAAAAAAGGAGAGACATATAGTAAGAAGTGTTCCTATCTAGCTGATGGTAAAAGCAGAAAGGTATATATGCCTGCCCCAAGTCGACTAATTCAAACTCGGTTTGGACAACATCACTTCCACCTCACAGCTCAAGAGCCCACTAGTGACTTCTCAAACATATGGCAAGTAGAAGTCGAGTGGATCTGTTGTATTGACGAGTGCTATAATTATGATCAGTCAGGTCATTATCCGGCTCATTATCCATATGAGGAGGAGCTCCTGAAGATTATTTGGCTTTCGTCTCCATTAGGGGATGCCAAAGTTAATCGATTATCTTTCGAGTAAAGACACCTATTAGAGTGCGCAATCCTTCATGACAGAAATCTGATGATAGGGATTGTATCATACCCATATCCATCATTCCCCATCGGCACATAATGTCACAAATAACTTCTATCTCACTGTTGCATGGGCCTATAGAGAGATTTCATGTATAAATATATTAAAGTCAAATATTTTCAATGTGGCAAACCAACAATGTGATTTAGTTATTGTCGCACGCCAACAAGGTCTATTTTTTCAGACATCTAGTTCCTTCTATAATGAAAAAGGTTACGTTGGTCACTACTTGTTGGATGACATTCCTGCTCAAAATATCAACAGCTGGTATGATCGACTATCACATCAGCCCAGACTTGGCGCATATGAATGACTAGAATATGTTATAGTGAACTTTAGCACTCATCTAAAGCGTATTGGACTGAAGACAACAGTGTAAGCAGCATTATTTGGGTATCCCCATCATGAGAGGTGCATTCAGGCACTCGTTGAAAGATTCAACCGGGCTGGAACCATAGAGAGAGAAACCTCATTGGACTAATAGAGTTTGCATATGATCTCAAAGTTGCCGATACATAGGGAGCCATATGAGAAAGTTACGGATGACCTTCATCACTGTCAAACCAACAAACAAGGCGACTATCAGCTGTCATATTGCCACCAATCCCTAGTAAAGGTGTGGCAAGATCTAACACTAGTATGCAGGAAACATGAAAAAGATAGGCTCATTGCTTGTTGGTATAGGACTTAGTGTATATGTGCTAAGTCCATGATCGACAATGAAAAAAACCTTATTTTGATGCTAAGTGCTAGCATCCATGTGTTATAGGCATTGATAGTCCAGTCATGCATATAGGACATCCCATAAGTTAAAAAAATGTAGGTTCTATCTTATTTAAGACCTCAAGAACGTATGTGCAAATTTTAACCCATAATAGAAACATATCATGAGACTCCTTATTCTCAGAATTTTCTGAAATGTATGGGATATGAGAACTCATGATTGACCCATAGGCCGTATCTATATGCAAATAATGATTTGATCATCTCACTACACCCCCATCTTGTGTTGGAGCTGTAGAAGAAATATGTGGCTGCAAGTCACCCATTTGAGCTCAACACTGACTTCAGGCACTTGAATGTTGACGTTAGCCCAAATCAATAATATTTGCTCCACTTATACATGCACCTGTATAAAATCCTCCATCTCCACCTACACCTATATCGAACCACCAACATATTATTATTAAGTTGGTGTAATAAACTCTTCTTTATTGTCATCTGAGGAAGGTGATTGTGTACTCTCTATTAGACTCATAAATCTTCTTTTTTATTTCTAACTTCCTTTTCTCTCTCATTTCTTGTGTGAACTAGCTCATTGGTAGACCTTCTTCAATTTTTTTTTCTAGTAAATTTACTTGTCCTTTGTGAAGATTTCTGACCAAAAGAAGTGGGAGCTGGAGCTTAAGATGGAACCTCATTAGAGGTGCTTTTTCTTGCATCTATTTGTCTTCACCACGTATACTATCAATTTCACCTTCAACCCGTGCACGATCATTTGGGTCAAACTCTAAAGATGGTGCAACATCCCTATCTCCATGCTGCAAGTGGATGCTCTTTTTGGAAAAAGTATTTCAAGTCAACATCAATGTGAATGGGATATTGTCCTCCTACCACAACTCTTTGCTAATATAGTTCACCAACAAATCTTTCCTCTAATATTGTTTGATGTTCTTTGATATTTTTCATCCTCAACTACAAGTTGTAGTGGTAAAATACCAACTTCTCTAATATGTTACTCTTCAACATGTTTATTTTCTTTATGTGTACAAGGTTGAATATACTCCAATTTCTCTCGCACTGTAATGAACTCGTTCATTGGCTCAATATGCAAATAGCAATACTCGCAAGTAAATTCCATCCATTTCTGTTGTTCACCTGTATCCACTACTCAGCAGAAATAACACAAAAATACTATAAACTTGTCATTTAGATAAGTTAATGCAAATTGCAAATTGCATGATATACTCATACCAAGAGTAACATTGTTGTGTGACTATCTCAAATAAGACATATCTATCCATCACACATAACAGTACAACACATCTCCTTCTAAACTGCATAAAATCCATCTATCCACAAAAATAATTCCTCTGCATTCAATCTATCTTCATAAATATATTTGGACATCAAAACTTTTAATCCCAATATAATCTCTCCAATAGCATCAACCATTGTCCGAAAATAAGGACTAGTGGCAGCATATTTTAAGACACCTACACCAAGGTAATATAAAACAAATGTTAATGTCCGCTTAAAATCTAATAACACAAACCTAAGAAGTTAAAGTTCATGTCACCCTACATGTAAAAAATATTTACAAATATGTTTAACTACCTTCTTTGAAGTTGAAGTCATTACTCCTTTAAAGGACTATTAAATCATCCTTTGATTGCTATTATGTTGTCTAAACAAGGAAGGCTTCGTAGGTCGAGTAGATTGACTGGCAGAACCCACTAAACCTAGTTGTTTGAGATGTAGGGCAATTGGGCAAGTGTCTTCCACACTTGAATGTCTAACAACATCACCACCAGATCCTACTACTCTCCTTCTCTCTTCATTTTCACGAACCGAAAGCTTATCATGCATTGCTTTCTTTTACTTTTGCCTCCTCTTGATCATCTAAATTTGATACATCACTCTCAACTAGAGCTTTTACTTTTCCCTTTTATAGATTTAAGTCATCACGCCAATGTCTCTGTGTCCAAATAACTCATCATGCAAGTCGGCTCTTTGCTCAATTTATATCATCCACTGAGATGTTTTCCATATTAAACAATCCATCATTTCTTCTCGCAGCTCTGCAAGTACTTTGTTATGTTTCTTCACATTACCCATTATCATACATGTGTGTTCTTTAAGTCAAAAACACCTCCATTCACTCGTTTCCCATACCATTTACATTGAACTCGCTTCTCATCCACATTCAGCATAAATCCATGCATCCATCCAAAATCATGAGATCTAGGGGCATAGGCAAGGGGCATCATGCTCTTCATCTAACATTTTCCTGCACAAGACATAAAAAGAATTTTAGTCTCTGCTATTTTTTTAAATCCGGCTTGAAGAACTCCAGGGGGGACATATCCTCCACATGGGGGGATCCGAAGGGGGTTCCTGTTGGTGGTGCCCTTTTATCCCCTTCTTTGGCTCCCCCCATTCTAGTAAGGCAATCCTACAGTCGAGGGTTCTACCCCCGGTGATCCCTGATTTCCCATGGTGGAGGGCTCTCTCCCTTGTGACAAATCAACCCCATTATCAAGAGAAAATCGAATCAAAATCAGGCCCAAATCTAGGAGATCTGCCGACTTATTGCGCTTCTGGCAAAATTGGCCCATTCCAATCTAATTCTCAAGCCAGTAAGTAAAGGTTATAGCTTATTTTGATCATTGCAACCCAATGTTGATCAAAAAAAAAGAGCATTTGTCCCTAATGATATCTGTAGCATGCTTCCTATTCAAATATGCAAATATCCACAAGATCCCCAATGGGTCCACCTGCCTTGGGGTGGTGTTAGAGAAGTTTCCCTTCCCTGTTCTGATATGGAGGCAGGTATACAGTCGGACCTGGGAGCTTCCCTTGCTCAAGATATACCCAGAATGATGGGGGTCCATATTTTTGCTGAAATGGCTGCATCAGATGTTGCTAGTGTTCAGGAATCAGAATTCGGGCAAAATGACACAGTCACAATGGGAAACAAGGAGCAGGGAGGATTAGATTCAGCTGAGCAATCTGAAGAAACAGGTAACATGCAGTTAGCAGTGATTCCTGCCATCACTGAAAAATTTACCTAAATGTCATGGTCAGAGGTAGATAAGATAAAATGGTTTATTTCTGATGGCGATGTCAGATCCATAGGCAACATCATCGTGTTGGGTTTTCTGGGCAGAGAACAGGAAAGATTTGTTGATTGTGGTAAAATGGGCATTTCTATCTTCAGTCTGGATTTCACTTGGTCTACTGCTACACCAAATCAAAGCTAGAAAGATTTCTCATCTCTTCCTCTTGGATGCAGATTTATTCTATGCCAAAAGGTTTCAATCATTGTGCGGTTGGTATCAATTGTAGCGAAGGCTACAAGTCTAAGGCTAAAAAATTCAGATTTGAGCTCGATTGGTGCAAGGAGCCTTGTTTTAAAGACCTGATTAGGGATCGGTGGGGTGAGCTAGTCCCTAATGCCCGTCGGCTCCTAGAAAGTTCGCTTGTAAGTTGAAGATGCTTAAAAAATATTTGAAGAGGTGGACTGATCAACATTTACCATTTCAGCCAATCAAAGAAGATACTAGATTGATTACAAATGATCAGAGATTGGAGTAGAAAATAACAACTATAAAGAGTGGTGTTATAAAAAAAATCAAATAGAAACAATGATCCAAGGAACTTTGTCTCAAGGATGGTGATAAAAATACAAAGTTCTTCTACATTCAGGCTTGTATTAGAAAGAAAAAGAATTCCATGCACAAGCTTAGAATCTTCAGCTTTGTCTTTGAACGCACTGATCATATTGATCTCCATGCTTCTAAATTCTATAGTCATCTTTTAAAGGATAATAAAAAATAGAGACCTTTAATCAACCTCAATCCTCCCAAGAGACTAGGGGTTTCTAAGGCTATGTCTCTTGTTGAAAGTTTCTCTTAAAAGGAAGTGCTTGATATATTGAAGGAGATGGAGCCCTTAAAAGCTCTGGGCCTGGATAGTTTTTTCATGAGGTTTTGCATTCACTGTTGAGACATCATCAAAAAAGATTTCATGACACTAGTTAGAAAACTTGAAGAAAACCCAGACAACATCAAATTTCTTAACTCAATCACTCTAGCCTTGATACTGAAGAAAGAGAAGGTAGAAGATATTAAAGAACTTAAATCTATTAATCATCTGAATTGCAATTATAAGATTATCATAAAGATGTTGGCTTCTGGATTTGAGTAAGTACATTGATAAATTGATTCGCCCCTCTTAGACAGCTTTTATCGCTGGCAGATATACTTTGACTGCTCATGAATGTCTTCATGACCAAAGAGCCAAACATAAAAAATGTGTACTTCTGAACATTGAGAAGGCTTATGACAAAATGACAGAATTAATTCGGGTTGCTTGCTTAAAGTGATACACCTAATGGGATTTGAGAAGAGGTAGATTAAATAGATTAAAAGTTGTATCGCTACTGCAAAATTCTCTATCGACATCAATGGTAGGAATTTTGGTTTCTTTTATTTCTCGATGTCTTAGGCAAGGAGATCATATCTCTCCCATTATATTCGTTCTCGTCAGCTAAGTCACTAGTATCAGCTGGGATACAGCAGAGCAAGCTGGTCTTATTGAAGGCATAAAAGTGGGGTATGACAAAGAGCAGATTTTTCATCTCCTATTTGCTGAAAACACCCTTCTTTTCTCTTATGCTAAACCAAATAAATGTTTAACATTAAGGATCATGCTTTACTTATTGCAAGCAATGACAGGATTGAAGATAAACAAGGACAAGGAGAAGTGTAAACTAGTGAGTGTGAACATTGAACATTAAAGAAGAGTATAAGGCCATGCTACAGAGAATTTTTAATATGTCCTGCCTTCGTTTCCTATCAAATATCTAGGGCTTCCTCTTTCTAACAAAGGTACAAAGAGTAAAGATTGGCAGTGTATTGTACATAAGATGGGAGACAAATTGCAAGAATGGAAGGAAAAGATGTTATCAGCAAGTGAAAGATGGCTACTCTCCATATCAGTGTTGCAAAGCATCCCCCTCCATTTCTTCTCTATTCTTAGAGTTACCAAAGGTATTTGCACAAAACTTGCGAGCATCAAAGGTGGATTTTTTTGGCATGGGAATATTGATAAGAAGGGGCTACACATTGTGAGGTGGGATCATATTTGTCGACCCATTAACAAAGGTGGTGTAGGATTGGTTCCTTTGAAAATTATGAATATTGCTTTACTTACTAAACAGTGGTGGAAGTTGAACAACAACAGTTTGGCATTGTGGACCAAGGTGGTGATCTCCAAATATGATATTTGCATGGATGGCACTTGGGTTCGGGATTTCAAAGACAAGAGCAAACTTTCCAACATATGAAAAGAGATTATGCACAATTGGGATTATGAGATTATGCACAATTGGAACTTCATTTTGGATGCATAAATGGACTGGTCATCAATATTTGGTCTCTTTGTTCCCTACCCTGTACAATTTGAGTCGTCACCCTCGAGCTAATGTTCAAAACTACTAGGACCACAAAACTAAGCGGTGCCTCCCCTTCAAAAGGACTCTTAAGATGAGGAATTTGCGATCTTTCTATTGTGCTGAATATCCTAGACAAACTTGAATGCATTGATGATAAGGAGGATGAACTTATTTGGTCACCATGTAATCAGAAAGTGTTCACATTGAAGTCAGCAGTAGGTAAACTTTTTTTAGGAGGAGTTAAAGTTCCTTGGCACTGAGGTTTGGAAATCTTATGTTCCATTCAAAATCAGGTTGTTCTTATGGAAGATTTGCAGAGATCGCTTGCCCACCAAATGCCATCTAAAGACCATTTTCTTTGTTATGTCAAGTGAATGTGTTTTCTGTGGACTCAAGAATAAAGATATTGACCATATTTTATTAGACGTACCATGATCAATTATTCAGAGAGAATTTTATTTGAATGGTGGAAGATCCCTTGGAGAGAGGAAGTCAGCATTACTTCCTTACTTCACAATTGGTCACAACTGAACCATGGCATTCAGAGACTGGCTTGTGGGATTTCATTTTACCTGCTATGCTTTTGGCTATTTGGCGTACCAGGAATAAGTGGATTGTGATGATCATTTTGAACAACCGAGGCAAATTATTCAGCAGACGTCTTTTCTTGTCAGAGACCTTTGCACACAGAGGGACCTTTCTGGAGGATTCAGGGACAGATTTCACTTTTTCTCGCCTTTCTTCTTGTAGTTCCCCGACAGTACCTATCATCTTGGTAGTTATCTTTTTGAGGGTTTCTTATTCCCTTTGTCTTGTGTCCCAACTTTCTTTTCTTTTTTTTTTGTACTGTTTATACTTCTAGTTAATTAAGATGTGTGGTCCTCGCCACTTTCAACAAAAAAATCCACAAAAGAACTTTTGTAGAAATTAACATTTATACTAGTCGTGGCTCCTCCCAAGTCTACAGACCCCCAAGCCATAGGCTCTGGTGCCACGAGGTATTCCTTGCCAATAATATATGTTTAAAAGAATGTGATTGAAATGAATATAGCAAAGTCCTTGATCTAGTCGATGTTATTATTAAGTTCATGGAGCTCCACTAAGGCAGTTTCATATAGGAGAACATTCTTTCAAAACAATCCATCAGTTTTCCAGTTCTGGTTTGAGCGAAAATTTCAGAAACAACTTAGAGCTGAAAATGGCATGTGTGAATCATCTTTAGAAACAGTTGTTTTTTAACCTCACTGCTCTATTCCTAGTGACACCTCATTCACTATTCTTGCTCTTTGCACGAAACGGCACCTGTTTCGGCATACAACTTAAATCCCTGACAGCATGATTTTGAAAGCACATAACAGGTGGATGGTCAAGGAAGCAACAAAAACTCACAGGCTCTCAGAAAAGTGATCTTGGAGATGGCCGGCTCCTCGGTTCTAGGGTTGGCCCTCCTCGCTAACCTGGAAGCGAACCTCCCCGAAGCCGACTCGATGATCTCGTCATCCTCCTTGAATTCGTATACCGCGAAATCCCTCTGCGAGGAATCCCTCATCCCGGAGGGACCGCCAGGGCGGCGAAGACAACGCGACGGGCGGGTGAAGCAGGGACGAGCCAGGAAACCAAGGAGGGGAACCCTATAGAAGGGACGAGCCCGTCGCCGAAGAGGATTTCCCCGGGGAGGTCTTAGGGGAAGCAGGAGGTAACAGAATTTCGAGCGCCGGCACGAGGCAGGGAGGAGGAAGCGAGAGAATGCTCGGTGCAGGAGGGAGACAAGTTGAAAGGAGGAGGAAATGGTTAATGGTTTTTCCAAGCACGTATTGGCAGATCTCCTGCCCTGGTCCGGCCCCCGAGTCCCCGGGATAGCAGCGCTCGAACTGGTGTGCAGTCACCGCCCCATTGCAAACAGCGGGTGACCCAAACAAGAACGAATTATTTATACGGCAAATTGAACCACGACGTTGGCCAATAGGAGTCGGCCGTGTGTCCGGGTGTACAATGCTAATCGCCACCAATTTTCAAATCGCATTCCTTCTTTCCGGCGGGTCGGGGCTGGCAAAATTAATTGTTTACTATTTCAGTTCTAATAAAATTAAATTATTGAATTTATATTTTTAATTAAATTGAAGTTATTATAGTTTGAACTAAAATATATGAATTGAGATGAAGTAGACATAGTGAGTTTATTTATAAGAAAATTTTAGTAGAATAAATCAAATTAATAGAAACGACAAAAAGTGATAGATCTAAATTAACCAATAAAATAATTTAATATAATTTAGATGAAATAAACATCTATAAAAAATAACTCAATCTAATGTGATTGGAGAGAAGGATTTCATTTGATCGACCTTCATTAATTTAATAATAACAATTATCTAAAAATCCCAAATCCTTTTATTAGACCCATGTGCCCATTCGTCTCTTTTGTCACCGGCATGTGCCCAACTCTCTCCTTTTTTTGTCGGGCTTGCATGCCCAATTACTTTCTCTATTGTTGAACCCATGCGCCCAATTTCTCTTTTCATTATCGGGCCCAAGCGCTCCGGTCCTTCAACCAGCCACACACTCCATTTCTCTCTCCATCATTAGGCCCACGCACCCGAATCCTTCAACTGGAGCCATGCTCCTTATTTATCTCTCCATTATCAAGCCCATGAGTCTCGATCCTTTTACCCGACCCAAGAGCCCAACTACATCCGAGACTACGTACCCAATTACCTCCTCTAGTACTGGGGCCACATGCCCATGACTCTAAATCAAGCTCACGTGCCCAACTTCTTCCTTTGTTACAGGCCTTTGTATCGCATTCCATCAACCGGGCTCATGTGCCCCATTCCTTCAACCGGGTCCACGTGCCCAATTACTTCCTTAGGTACCAAGCCCACTTGCCCATGTCTGTAAATTGGGCCAACGTGTCCCATTCCTTCAACTAAGTCTACATGCCCAATTTCCTCCTTTGTTAACAAGCTTGCATGCCCCATTCCTTCCTCTACAATCGGGCCACATGCCGCATTCCTTTAGCCAAGCATGCAAGCTCAATCATTTCCTTTGCTATCGGGATCATGAACCTATTCCCTTCATTGACATCGGGTCCATGTCCCCATTTCCATTGGGCCCCCATGCCCATACTTTCTAAATTAGTCCCTTGAGCCTAATCCCTTCAATTGGGCACACAACCCCCAATCAAATTTGGACCGACACCTCCGCCATTCCACTAAATCGGACCCACGACCCTATCACTTGTTTAAATTGGGCCCTTGTGCCCCATCATCATTCAAAATTGGGCATTCAAGCCCATTTCCACCTTCTTGAATTGGGCTATTACACCTCGCCACCCCCAATCGAGCACCATGTGCCCACCACTTTGAATAGGGCCACATGTCCACCTCTTTCCATCGGACTCCTAAGCTCATTTCTCCCAACAACTCCACCTTAGATTAGGCACTTGTGGCCCATTATGTCTTGTTCCATTCAATCTATGTAACAACTCAAGTTTTCATGGTGATATTTCAACTCTTGCTTGACACCATCATCAATGCCATCACTACGATATCAAGTCAACACTGTCATGTTGATCATCAAATGGAAAGAAGAAGAAGCAATAAGGTGGGTCAAGGCATCGGCAAGCGCCAACAAGGCCATCATAGAAACACCGAACTTCATTTTTTCAGGTATTACATGCATTATGCTATCCTCGAGGCATGAATTTTAAGTTTAGTGTTTTTTTATCCAAGCATGCAAAACACATCAAGATAAATTCAAGCTTATTTTATCTAAAGAAGATAACTAAAAGAATCTAAAATAAAATTTGAAAAGATAATGAATGGTGCAAGACAAAGTAGAGAGAATTATTCATGAAATAAATTTTACATGAATAAAAAACACAAAAAAACATAATATACACAAAATTGAGAGGACGACCATCAAACCTAAATTCTACTTGCCCTTGATGTCCCAACTTGTTATATAGGAATCAAATGTAGGCATCATACTTCACACACTACATGTCAAGACTTTAGAATTCTGACACCTGATGTCTAAAAGAAGCAAGGCATTGCTTGGAAATGGGATGTTTATCCTTGTCATATTCTCTTTCTTTCCTGGTCTAAGATAGACATAGAGATTTAAAAGAGCGAGTATCAAAAGTGTCAACCATCCTAACTGGAGTTCATCTAAGAAGGTCTAACTTTTAAACCCCGAACAAAAGATAAAAGCCAAAAAAAGCAAAACAAAAGAATAAAAAAGAATAAAAAAAGATACCAAAAGATAAGCAATGAATCCCTCGGGTCGAGACAAAATAAAGACTTGTCTGAACTTATGCCATCAAAAATAGGGGCAAGTCAATAAAGAAGCAAAGACCTAAAGAAGTCAAACCCCAATGGACAAACAAGGCATAAGTAGAGATACCCTTCGACATCCTTGAAGCTATCAGGGACTTACCCCTATAAAGATATGAGGGCTGAAGGATTCTAAATGGTCTCCCTTCTTACACGTGGTGCATGCTCCTGGTCTAAAGAGAACAGTTAGGGACATCCATTCTAAGTAGATCAAGGCAATGTTGATTATCCACGCTACAACAAATTGTAAAACCTAAAAATATAAAAAATTGTAAACTTGAAAACAAAAAAATCAAGAAATTTTAAAACTTAAATAAATATATTTTTTAAAAAAATATTATCATTACATGCCTCTTGCATCCATGTGCTTGCACACATAAAAACCCAAACAAATTGAAAAAAAATCATTCGATCTCAACAAAAACTTTCAAGCGCACTCTATTATACTTAAGCATTCATGTTTAATTCCAATCTTGCACACACTGCATATTTTCTTGTCAATTATCTACACTTTTTGAAACACCTCACAACCCTTGACAACAAATCAACACAACTTAACACTCCTCTTGAAAGAGACCAAGCAAAATAAAATTGTAATCATCTTTCTTTAAGTGAACACAAGAAACAAGGACCCCACACAAGAGAGCGATATTCATCACTTTTGAGCACTTGATTTAAAAATGGAAAAGCAAAAAAATAGAAAATAAAAAATTAAAAGAGGACTACTCCAACCCCGGTTAGGACTTACATTCTCGTTTGGCATTTATCATAATAATAGTACTTGAAATGTTAAATACTTCAAGTATAAAGAAGACTAAGCATGAGAACCCCCTTCATTTGTGACGGCTCAGTCACTTTCTAAACTTAATCATAGGCCAAAGTTGAGTTGTATGTGGAAACAGGATGGTTCCTATCTAGGTGTCCTGAACTATCACATACAATCTATATCTTCAACTATTTTTGTAAGCCATGCGTACATGCATCATACCTTATAGTGGGTCCCACCTTTTTCTCCCACCGTAGTACTTCACCATCACTATCGGTCCCCACATGGACCACCTTTCACCTTCATTCCTGGTCCCCACATGGACCACCTTACATCAACACTATCAGTCCCCGCGTGGACCACCTTACGCTATCACACCAGTCCCTGCACGGATCACCTTACACCTCTCAGTCCTAGCATGAGCCATCCTACACTTCTCAGTTCTTGCGAAGACCATCATACATTCTTTTACAAAAAACCATTGTGGCTCATTTTAGCCCCCACCACAGTATTTTTCATTCCATGTCTCCATGTGGACCACCTTTCACCGTCACTCCTGGTCCTCACATGGACCACCTTACATCATCACTATCAGTTCCCAAGTGGACCACCTTACACTATCACATCAGTCCCCGCGTTGACCACCTTACACCTCTTGGTCCTAGAGTGGGCCATCCTACACTTATCGATTGTCGTGAAGATCATCATATCTTTTTCTACAAAACACCATTGTGGTTCATTCTAGCCCCCACCATGGTGCTTTTCATTCTTGGTCGCAACATGAACCACATTTCACCATCACTCTCGATCCCCGTGTGGACCACCTTACACCATCACACTGGTCCTTGCATGGACCACCTTACACCTCTTGGTCCCAACATAGGCCATCGTACACTACTCAGTTTTTTTTCAAAGACCATCACACCTTCTTCTACAAAAAACCACCACGTTCATTCCAGTCCCCCCATGGTGCTATTCATTCTCGATCCTCACATGGACCATTGCATCCTTGATCTTCACCGTGGTACACCCTATATCACTCCAACTTACCCACGAGCTTCTTATACATCCCACAACGGTTTTATCCCTCCATAGCTATGTTTCATCGTGTTTATCCCACTGTGTCAAACATGTTCTCATTACTTATCAATCAACTTTTCGTCCCTGCATAGACCATCACAATAGTCCCCTACATAGGCTATTTTCTATGTTGTTATCTTTGCATTCCCTCCATGTCGTATTTCAATTTGCACTTCTCACATGAACCACTCTTAATCAACTTACGATCATTGTGCAGACTTTTACATCTTTAGCCCCACTATGATGCTCTTTCACTCTTGGTCCCTGAGTGGATCATCATACCTTTAACTCCCGTCGCATATTCATTTCAAGTCTCCACGCAGTTCATCTTACTTTTAATTCTCACCATGGTGCTTCATCACTTTTTGACCTAGCATGGACTTGCAAGGAATCAATACATAACATTAGACAATTTTTTGATTCCTTAAAACCATGATCTTTGCCTTGGTCGATGCCGAACTGGTAAAATTAGGAACCAAATATGAAGTAGAACGAGAGTACATCATGGGATTTTCAAAATACCTCACAATGGATGAAGAGAGACCATTTCTTCTTGCTGAAAACCATTTAAGTGTGAGGTCTCTAATGGTATCCACACGATCTACTTCAATAGACGAGTTCTCCCTTCCTTTGAGCCTCCAAAATCCTTCCAGATCCAAACTCGGCCATGGGACATCACCTTCTAGAGAAGAGAAGAGGGAGAGAGGGTGCTTGGGACGTGCTCCAGCCCTATGGCTTGTTAGGATTTGGCTTTATAAGTTATTTATATATAAAAGATAAATTTTTTTACAAAAATCTAAAACCTCTATAAAATTATGTTCATGTCCATGCCCATATTTTGTTAACTTGATCTATTGTGTGTGACTCACTAGGTCCAATAGTCAATTCGGTTGAAGCCTTAACTAATTTTAAAAAACAATTTCTTTAAATTAAATCAAAACCGTTATCCAATAACAGTTTTTATGACTATCCGATCATAAAGCGTACAAGTCACATCATATGATTCAAATGACTTTGAAGAGTTAAATAACATCCATTGAACATTTCCATTATCAATTACCATACGAATTTAAATCTTCGTTCATACAATGTCCTAGTTAGTTAGGGATTCAACATCGACTATTAACCCCTAAATAATTCGATTTTATAGGAACCTATACTCAAGTTTGGATCAATTGGAAAACTCCTTTTCTAATTATACTAAGTACCTTGGCCAAAGATTTAAAGTACTATCCCATAGGACATTCTCTCTCTCCTATCGAGAGTGAACATCCTTGTTGTCCGCTCAATTGCCTTCACCGAGTTTTACTTGCACCCAAAATAAAAACTATATTAGACCATCAAGATGGTGATCTATAAGTCAATAATCAAGGTACAAGATATATCCAGTAAGACATATTTAGTGACTTAGATCAAAGATCCAACCGTGCTATTGTGATGTAGGAATAACATACAGATAGTTTGGTAAGATACCGACCAAGTTTTCCTAAATTGGTCAGTTCAGTGAACTTATTATGTTACTGAGCACCTATGCATGTATCCTAGTCTCCCCACACTGATAACCAATGAGATCAGTTATTCTCATCACATTAGATGACATCACACACACTAAACTATCTAGATCATTGATGTCCTACCTTAAGGATCCCATGACTAGAAATATTTAGATCACATACCTCTAGATGATCAATCTCATTATCATGATATCATCATGTTTCAATCATCATTGCATGTAATCAAGGACTTCATTACGATATTCACATCTAATTAGAGCTAGTAATGATTTTTTTTCTAATTAATTAAATGAGATATTCTTAAAAATGTCAAATCATATCATATATGATTGACTTGTAGGGCATACATTTCTATCAGGACCCCCTTCGTTCTTTCACTTTTGGTCCCTGTGTGGACCCTTGCATTTTCACACCCCATCCCTAAGTGGATTACCTCATTAAAACACCCATTGTGGTGCTATACAATTCTTAGTCCCCACGTGGACATTTGCACTATTTTTTTGGACCCATGAGGGCCCATGCCTTTTCACTTTTGGTCTCCACATAGACCATTGCATCTTTAGCCCCCACCTTAGCTCTCTTTACCTACCAAGTCCTCACGAGGACCACCCCATCTTTAATTTCCATCTTGGCTCACATTCACTCTTGGTTCCCAAATGGACCTCTACATTTCGTCTCTCGGTCCTCACGTGGACCCTTACATTTTCACATGATTTCCCTGAGTGGCCAACTTTTTTTAAATTCCCGCCGTGGTATCACACTATTTTTCAGCCCTTATGTAGACCACTACATTTCTATTTCTGATCCCTACATGGACTTGCATTTCTATTTTTTGCCCCTGTGTACCATTGCATTTTATTTTTGGTTCCCACATAGCACATTGCATTTCTATTTCCAATTCATGCATAGACCACTACATTTCTATTTTTGGTCCCTACATGGACCACTGCACTTCTATTTCTGGTCCCCATGCAAATCATTGTATTTCTATTTCTGGTCCCCACGTGAACCATTACATTTCTATTTCTAGTTCCCACGTAGATCATTGCATTTATATTTCTGGTTCCCATGCGAACCTTACACTTCTAATTCTAGTTCCCACATGAACCATTGCATTTTTTTTGTCCCCACATGAACCATTGCATTTCTATTTCTAGTTCCCACGTAGATCACTGCATTTCTATTTATGGTTCCCATGTGGACCACTACACTTCTATCTTGGTTCCCAAATGGACCATTGCATTTTTTGTCCACACGTAAACCATTGCATTTCTATTTTTGCTCCTCGCATCGACTACTGCATTTCTATTTCTGATCCCCATGTGGACCATTACATTTCTATTCTTGTCCCCAAGTGGACCCTTGCATTTCTCACTCCCAATCCCCACGTGGACCATTCTTGCAATCCTACTTTCAGTTCCTACATGGATCATCTCTGCATTTCACTCAACCTTCGATACTCGCATAGGCCTCTTCGCATTATTCTTGTCATCTTGTTATCTTTTGGATGCATTCTCAATACTTGTTCTTGATGTGTTTTTAACAATGTTTTTAATTGAACAAGAGGACATTCCACATCGGACTAAGCCAATGATCTCATAAGATGAACCTGAAAACCAAACCCTAAATTGATTGGACATCCTACCTAGCATTTATTTTTTGTCAGCCCTTCTTGGCACAAGCATGATGCCAATCAAGATAAAATCACGAGCCACAACTCATAGGTTCCCACCATACTCCAATTGATTATGGTAGCTATTCAAATGAGGCATGATGGTATTCATGAAACTTGGTGGAGTCAATATTACTCAATTGGATCTTGACAAGCGTGTTCAAATCTACACATTTCCCTATAAAGTCAACACCAAGGGGAGATAAGCTATAGTCATGTTGAAATGGTCCAAGTAAGAAGCTTAAAACTTTTGTTTCTATGGTTAACATTTATATGTCACTAAAGAAACTGATTTTTTTCGAAGCTACCATATTTTTTAGAGTTTCTAACATTTCCTTCCTAGTGCCCTCTTCAAGGGTATTTAGGCACCCCACTAAAGGGGCACTAAGTGCCCCATCAAAAGGTCAAAGGGGTACCAGGGACTGTTCACTAGTGCTCCATAAGGGGGCGCCTAGCACCCCACCAATGGGGCACCAAACACCCATTAAAGGGTTCACTTAGCCCCGTAACAAGAGTTCTCTAGCCCATTCTTTTATAACTCATCATTTTCCAATTAGTTGATCCGAAGCATGGATTTCTAGAGCTATCTTAGGGGGACCTATAGAATCTAAAGCATTTTTCATTTAATCTTCTCATCAAGCTCGATGTAGCATTCATGGTGACCCTTTGAGACCTGGGCCAACTCCTTTTGTAGAAGAAGATGTTCTCCTCACGTGCAAGAGGTTAGAATCGTCTTAGAGGGTCAAGATGATAGTTTCTACACCCACTCGTATTCTTCTTCTAGCTTTTCTTTGACCTCTTTTTTTGGGTTTCATCTACTATTTTGATTCTATTGTACTTCCATCTATGACTATCTATGGATCTACCAAAACTCCTATACATTCTTTGGTGTTAGGAGAACACCACAGAGCTTCACTAACAAACTGGAGATTACAGATGAGCTTGGAGTGGAGTAAAGAAAAGCTACCATCGATTAGCTTGCTAGGGACCTAGGCACCCAATGTAAAATGTGCCAAGTGCCCCTTGTACGGGGCACTTACAGATCTAGAACGTCATTTTTTTCCTTTAGCAATCTGTTTCACTCCATTTCTCAGACACCTTCTTATCCTTTTTTTTCTTTTAGTTACACTTTAGCATTATTTTCATGCATAAAAGTTTACATTTATTTTGCATACATTTTAAAACATCCAATAAAAGGGGTTGGGATCTAGTCAATACATCTATATTTGTTATTTTTAAGCACATTCATTTTATGGTTACTTCACTTTATTTATTTCGAACCAAGTTGTCGCTTATTTTCTTATTTTGTTGAACATCGCAAGAGAAGCCGGTAGGGACTAGTGATGCTCGCGTCTATCAAATTATTAAGAGGAAGAAAAACTCTGAAGCTCTTCCTTTCCAACCAGTTGGAGAGAAAAAAAAACAAAACCCATATCAACTATTTTCTGCAGCAAGTAACACATGCCCATTCTTTTAATTTTGAAGCCTTTGACACTTGAGAACTACACATTTTCCTTCCACACACACCACTATCCTTCACACCATTGTTGTTCTTTTTATATTGTTTGTTCTTTTTTTATATTGTTTGTTCTTTCTTTTTTTCCCTCCCTTTCTTCCACACGACCTAGACTGACCTTTCGGTACCCAAGTGATGCCAAGGGATAAATATCTGGGGATCAAGGTGAGTACATGATTGAAGCAAAGAGGCATTTCTTTGTCTTTTCTTTTCTTTTCTTGTATCTCTTATACCTCATAGCACAACCCTTAGAGCAGAAGAAAATAACCATAAAACTAAGTTGATAGCAGCCCCAATTTTGAAGAAATGTGGGCATGTAAGTGTCGACTCTAGAAATTGGTTCCGGATCAGCATCCCAAGAGAAGGTGAAAGATGGAATTGGGGAAAAGGGGAGTGAATCGAAAAACACTCGGAAAGCAGTATAAGGTCCTGACCTCGGTCCCACACTCACATTGATCCCCGAACTTTCATCTCACGGCGTCACTCGAGCACCGGAGACGGTTCGGGTCATGTGGGAAGAGAGGGAGGAACAGAATAACTTAGAACATGATAAGAGAAATTGTGGTCGCCAGGAGCCGCGGGCTCCGCTTAATGGAATAAAAGACAACATTAAGTTGATTTGACCGTGTGTACCTTAGCGTGGGAGATTGGGATGTGGGTTCAACCTTCTTCCTCTTCGGCCGGCCGATGAAGAAGAGTCCAACCGGTGCTAGCTTGATGTATTTGTGCAACGGATTCGGGGTAAGCCCTAACCCCTTTTCTTTTGGTTTTTTTTGATATATGAAATGATGCAAAAATGAATAAAAATGATGCATAAATATGAACTAAATTATTTGAATGAAGAGTTAGCAAAGAGAATATGAATGGTTAAATACAACACAACCTAGGCAAAGTGGCAACCGGGTTGAACAAATTCAACGTAAACTGTGCAGCTCTAATGCAGAGATCGTAATGAACAGCACCAATGTCAGAATAAAGTGATGTTTGTTTCAAAATAAAGAGGACTCACCGAGGGTGTTTTGATATAAAGACAAGTTTTCTTGAATCTTATGATAAGTAATCTGATTTTACCTGATAAGCCGGATCTTGGATAGTGAAGTTCCAGAAACTCCCAGCACAATGTTGATGTAGAATGTGTTATGGGCACCACAGATATCCGAATTAAATGAGTCTTGTTTTAAATAAAATAGGTCTCACCGGGGAACAATTTCTATGAAGGATGTATAGGCTGAATCCACCACTAAATGTACTGAAATAGACTGATAAAATGATGACTTAGAAGAGAAGACTTCGGATCTGTCTATGCAGCGCTGGTGTTGAAGTCGTAACAAGCCAAGGGAATGCTAGAATTTATCTTTGTTTGTTTGAGATGAAAGATATCTTGATGAACCACACTTCTTCTGAAGGAAGTTAGGCCGGAAAATAACTATAAAGATCTGTAGAAGCCGATGATCATAAGTGCAGCACGCAGAAGCATAGACCGGCTTCTTCTTCACTTTAGGATGATCTCCGGGCACCGGGATGAAGATAGAACGATTTGGGGAGGTTGGAATGAGCCTAGGGTGGCTGAAGGATGAGTATAGAAGTGCTGGAGGATGGGGATTCTCTTCTTAGGTCGTTAATATGAGTCTCCCTTTATAGGGGATAAAAAACAGGTCAAAAAATAGCAAGTTTTGATACATCCGACCATAGGTTGGATTTTCTCCATCAAATGTTGCTAATTTTCACCATGAGGCTTCTAGAAAGTTACCCAACTGATTTAGAGATATTTAAAACCGTGGATAACCTTCCTCATGCTCAAAATATGTCTCCACTTGAAGAGGAAACAAATCTAGTATAAAACTAGCAAGTTTTGATGTATAAGACAACAAGTTGGATTGCCATCATTTGATGATGCTAATTTCGACCATGAAACTTCTAGATACTTTACCAAGTGATATGGAGGAGGAAAAAGGAAGGTAAGGTTGTGAATTTTTCAGATATGTGCCCAATGGGCTGGGCTTGCATGCAATTGTGCTTGATCGGTGCTGCGTGCGGACAGAACTGCGCATCTAACTTCCAAAGGGCGCTACAAACAAATGGAAGATCAGAATTGAATGCCGTTTGTTGAAATAGAAAGATAACTCAGAGAGGAAGATTATTCTTGTTGAATACTTTTTCATTATACGTCCATATAATCCTGTAAAAAATTTCCAAATAGAGGATATGCTGGGAAAAGCATAATCTGGCACACCACCAAGAGTCTCTTGTTCGGCAAACACAGATTTGATTAGAAATTAGCAAATCATCCTCATATTTCCAATAAGAACCTTGGATCATCCAAAAGAGTGGTTCATCATAATTTTTATGGTCTAAAAGAGATGTTGCCAATGGAATAATGGTTTAAGCTCTAAATAAGGCCAAATTGGCGTGTCTACAGCTTGCCTCGCTTTGATGTCGGCTTTGCAAGGGAATGGCATGTAGCGTAACGGAGTGAAATGTAGAGAAAACGTGGTGAAGCGAGATGGATCGTAGTGGAATGTAGTGGGGCAAAATGGCGATGGACTGAAAAGGTGGCATCAAGGTGTAGATATAGACACGCTTAACGACAAGATTCGGCAAGACGAATCTCCTCAAGTCTCCTAGTTAACCGCCATGTTTCATCAAGTCTTCCTATGTTCGATTGGTAAAAGATGTGCCATTGGCACGAGAGAAGAATAGACAACCCCCAACGCGGTGGGGAGTCCCCGAACATGGGTTCATAGGTTCATCATCAGCCGGTAACCCGATCTTTGCGGTGTTCCTGTACTGTGATGGGCTAAAGTTTAAAAAGAGATTTGTTTTGAAAAAGTAAAAGAATACCAATCGAGCACATTCAGGCTCCTAGATTCATTTAAGTCTTCCACGAGACAAGATTCAATTCAGAATAGAATGATCTCAAATTCCAATAGGCAAATGTTTAAGTACAGACCATGACGGAGCAAGTTTAGATCGAATAGGAGGCCCTTGGCGGGAGGAAGTGACTGCCACAGTGGGATGAATAGCAAAAGTGTTGCAGTGGCCACAGTGGGGATAGAAATAAAAGATTTGAAGGCACAAGGTGATTATCGAACACGGTGGGATTAACAGACACGGTGGGATATCTGAAGGCTTGGTGGGACTAGAGAATATGGTGGGATTAGAAACACAGTGGGGTTTAGAATGATCGGAATTAGGATATAAGATTTAGAGACTAGGATGAGAAGGTGAAGATTATGAAAGAATGTATGCAATGACAAAAGAAAATGTAATGCAACTAATGCTACAAGATGCATGTTGGGTTCAAGAAAACAAAACAAAACTTGTATAACAAATAGTTAAAGATATAGATTGTTTATGAGGTCAAGATACCCATTCGGGAACCATCGTCCCTCACAACACAACCTTGGCTTATCCATGAGCACAAAGAATGACCCGACCGTCGTGGATTTTGATGAAGGGGATCTCGGGCCTAGTCTTCTTTGCATTCACGGTCTTCAACATCAATGCATAAAATAAATAGGAATGCACCTAATATATGTTAAGAAAGGAAATGATAACGGTGAGTTTGCGTTGTGATGACATGCATTCTCACAAAAGAGTTCATGTGTCCTAATAAGGACACAGAGCAAAAGCTTCTCAGCAATGTTGAGGCCGAGGTAATGATGACACATCCTCCTGAGAATCCTCAAGGGAGCGAAGTGGCGAGCATCGCCTTATTGAAATCTTGAAAATGCTCCTTGACGAAGTTGAGGCCGAGGTCATGGTGACACCTCCTCTTAAGAATCCTTGGGGGAAGGAAGTGGCGAACATCGCCTTGTTGTGCAATTATTGTTACCCCATTAAGAGGCCTCCTCCCTTTGACCTAAGTCAAAGGCAAACAACAATAGACAAATGGATGAGTCATGGTGAAGATCTTCATTATCAAGTGTTTCAGGAATTTAAGAGTAGAAGAGGAAGATTCTCATCACCACAAGAAAGTTCTCTTAACCCTTATCACATTTCATTTTTTTGTCATTCATTAGTTATCCTACCTTATTAAGAAGGCTCTTCCCTTTGACCTATATCAAGGCAGACGACAATAGGCAAAGGGGTGAGCTATGGCAAAGATCTAATCCTTTTATTTGAGTGTTTCAAGAATAGTAAGGTAAAATGGGTGATTCTCGCCAAAATATGTTTGGTTTCTTACCCTCACCTCTTCATTTGTCTAAGTTGTTTTGTCATAACTTGTTAAGAAGGCTCCTCACCTTAACAAAGGTCTAGGCAGATTATACCTTACAAGGGGTTGAGCCATGTTGAAAATTTAATATCCTTTTATAAGTGTTTCAGGTAAGAATAATTGACATAAGGAGGTTTACAAAAAGGTAGTGAAATGTCACTAAAATGCGTACAATGGTGACAACGAAAGATGCAACAGTGGTTATCACTACTTTTCCTCAAGTATTCTTAGGAGGTGGTGTCACCACAACCTCGACCTCAACTTTGCCTAGGGCTTTATTTTAGAAAATTTTAACTCTGTCCTCATCAAGACACATGAACCCTTTTGTGAGAATGCATGCCATTACATTGTAAACTCACCATTATCATTTTCTTTCTTAGAATATATTAGGTGCATTACTATTTATTTATGCTGCGAAGAAGATTGGTCCCAAAATACCCTTCATCAAAATCTACAATGGTTGGGTCATTCTTCGTGCTCACTGAATGACAAAGTTGCACAATGAGGAAAGACGATTCTCAATTTGGCAATCTTGACATCACGAGCAACCCATATCTTCAACTAGTTTGTTAAGTAATTTTTGATTTTTTAAAGTCCAACATGAATCATATAGTTTCTTGCATTAGTTTTGCATCGACATCCCTTTGTGGTCATCATTTATATATTATTCTCTATGTCCCACCACGTTTTTTCCGTCCCATCATTCGTCTACCAATTCTGATCTTCTTAAAATCGCACCGTGTCTTTTGTCCCACCGCATCTGTTATCTATCATAATCACTTTTTGTTCTGCAACATCTTTCATCTCTATCCCACCGTGGCCTCTCGCAACACCTTCTTGCTATTTATCCTATCATGATAGTCATCACATTTTCTATCCCACCATGGATTTCCATTTTCTTTGATCCCACCATGATCATAGCCTTTACACCATTATTATCCTCATGATCTGTTAGTTGAAGCTTAAGCATTTGCCTCGTGGAATCCAAGGTCATTCCAATCTAAATCAAATCATTCCTTTTTGAAAAACGCAAATGAATCTGAGAGTCTAAATATGCTTGTTTGGTATTCTTTTATTTTACAAAACAAATATCTTTTAAAACTTTAGCCCATCGCAGTACAAGAACACCACAAAGACCAGGTTGCTGACTGATGATGAATATACGAAGCCACAATTTGGGGACTCCCCCACCACGTTGGGGGTTGGATACTCTTTATTTTACCTCTCTCGTGTCCACGCCACATCTTTAACTAATCAGATATAAGAAGGCTTGATGAAACATGTTAGTGATCCAGGGACTCGAGAAGATTCTTTTTATTGAATTTGGTCGATGAGTGTGTCTTTATCTACACCTCGATGCCATCTTTTTAGTCCATCACCATTTCGCTGCACTACATTCCATTACAACCCACTTAGCTTTGCTTCATTTTTTTACATTTCACTTTGTTGTGCTACTACTACATACCATTCTCTTGCAAAACTGACATTAAGGAGAGGCAAGATGTAAACACGCCAAATTTGCCCGATTCAATGCACATGACTCTTATTCTGTTGGCGATACTTTCTATTTAACTATTATCCAATCAAAAACACCTTGTGGAGACGAGCCAAGGATTCCGGCGGGCGGGTCAAGAGTTTACCAAGTGAATTAAGAATAGACTGAAGACTTTTGAGCAAAGGCATAACCTTCAAGTGAAAGCCATGTGTTAACCGTGGAAACATGAAGCCCACCCATTGAGGGATGCTTAATGATCCACAATTGAAGGTCATGAAAACACTGCATGTATTATGAGAAATTTCGTAACATATTGGTTTTTGTTGGATCTTTTGACAGTTACACGATTATGCCATCTTCTATCACATCTCTCTTATCATTGTTTTGAGCATTCACAGACATCCCCGACCTTGCATCATGTCTCTATGATAACTAAAAAAATTCTAAATGATTTATGGATGTTTTAATAGATACCGAGTCCTTTGAGTCACTGCCCATACCATCGGCACCACTAAAAAAATAAACCGAAAGTTTAAGCCTCATATGGTAGTCTACAAATCTTTACTGGTTGGTTTATCAATTTGGAGAGATACGTTGGCAAGTATCCTTTTAAATGCAACAAACATGAGTCGAATTGGACATCATGTTTACAAGTCACGGCTCATGAAGCGTGGGCATGTTGGAGAGAGATCTGGGTGCGCCCACGAATTGGGGGCGCGGCCACCACACCCCAAACTGAGAACGCAGCCTGTGCGCCCCCAACATGGGCACAACTTGCATGCCCCCAAACTGAGGGCGCGTATAGTTTCAAAAACATGATATTCTTCCTTATTTTTAGACTTTCCAAATGCATTTTAGAAGGTTTTCTTCTAAAAAAATGTTCATTTTAACCGTGCCGCTGACTCGGGGGCGCATTCATTTTTATTTCGACAAGTTTTTGGAAGCTTCCGGGAGAAAAATGGCAGCCGCAACTAGGGGTGGGCACGGTTCGGTTTGGTCCGGTTTGGACCATTTTTTCTCCAAACCGAACCAAACCAAATCACCCTCTCAAACCGAACCGAACCAAGCCGAATCAATTCAGTTTGGTTCGGTTTAAACCAAAATTAAATAAAAATATTTAAATTAATTATTTTTTACATATATATATTAAATTGTAAGTTAAAATAATGAAAATAAATATTATTTTTTTATAAAATTTATAAAAATATCATTTTTATTAATACTATAATAGTTTTTTTATATTTTTTGATTAAGTCGGTTTAAACGGTTTGGTTTGGTTACTCTAAACCGAACCAAACCGAACGGGGCTCCAAACTGAACCAAACCGAACCGAATGGGCTGGTTCGATTTGGTTTCTCGGTTTGAACTGTTTTGTGCCCACCCCTAGCCGCAGCTGAATGCACCCTCAATGTAGCGGTGCGGTGGCCGTGCCTTCATGGTGAGGGCATAGTATGCGTGCCCCTAGTTTGGGGGCATTCACCCTATGCCCTCGAACCAAGGGTACATCTAGTTTCTTTTTCCGTTTTGCACTGGTCCAACTTTTCCTATACATTCTGGGCCGTTCTTAACAAACTAATGTTACCCACCCTATTTGGAGCTCGTCCTCAACCTCTCAAACTCGCTTCCTAGCTCTCTTCCAGGTTCTTCTTTGTCCTGGTGGTGTAAAAACGATCATGAAGAAGAAAGGAAGTCTGGTATGTGGTCTTCAACATCATTTGTCTTTGTTGGCTTCCACAAATTCCTTGGGATGCGTATTGAAAAATCAGTCAAATCAATAGATAAAAACTTCTTATTTACATTCTTGTTTGTTTTCAACAAATGGAACTTGATTCTGACATGCCTTTTGTTTGTGGTGATCATTGCAACGAGGTGGCACAATCGGGTTCTGGTTTTAGCTTTCTTCCATTCCCAAAATTTCCATAGGAACATATGTGCATATTTTGGAGGAGTCATCGTCATCAAAACTCTTCCTCTTCAAGTCCTCCGTCCATTGCAGCAAACATAACTCAATTCCAATTTCTGGGTTGTCTATGGTGGTCTTTGCATCAAAGTTGTGTTAGAAGGGTACTAGATTGCAAGCTGACCAGATTGATCATTTTTCACTCGTGTTTGCTCCGATTTGTGCCTTTTCACTCCCTACATCTTCCTTTTTCATTATGCATTGTTTATAGGTTGTTTTCATTGAGTTTGCATCATCTTTTATATCATAAAAAAGACAATAAAAAGAGATTAGGGGTTGCCCTAGTTCGGTGAGTTCTATTACAATTCCATCTTTTCTGCTTTTTTCTTTACAGTTACTATAGTTTTCATAGTTTTAATCGGTTTCTTTCACTTGGTTCTTTGCCTTGTGTTGCATAGGTACATCAAGCTAGCTTCGGCTGAGATGAGAACTCTTCTTCCTCGGCCAACTGGCAAAGGAGAATGTTGAACCTAAATATCTGTTTCCTGTACCGAGGTGCTCATGGTCATCACTTACATACTTCGCATTTTATTTAATTTAAATCAGAGCCTGCTGCTCTTGGTGACCAACTTTACTCACTTTTACTTCATCTCCTCGCTTATCTCTAGTTTACTTTTAAATTATTTTTTCATTCTCCCTACACACTATCCGAACCGTTTCTCCAATGCCCAAGTGACGTCGAGAGCCAAAACTTTGGGAATCAATATGAGGTGCCGACCGACCGGTTTTTGTGCCGACCAACCCCAACCTGACCCCGCGATCCCAACCCGATTGATATATTTAAATTATTTTTTTATTAATTTCTCAACCCCGACCCGACCCAGGCTCGACCCCTAACTGACTCGGGTCAATTTTAAGCTCGACCAACCCGGTCCCGACCCCTAACCCTGCCTTCCTTGCTTAGAAGATTGCACATACATCTTATGAATTGTATTCCAGAATCCCGCCGCAATTTTAAGGCCAATAACAGATGCCAGCACTGAATCAGAAAAAAAAGGAGACTAACACTATCATCATGAGGTTATTGAATTGTTTCTAGATCTGAAAATTTGGATTCACAATTCCCTCCAATGGATTAAGTAGATCCACAACAGTGATAGGAGGACAAGGAATTGATCAATCAACAATCCCCATCACATTATATGCATTAAGAAACGGTACAACTTGCACCTTCCAAATCATGAAAAAATTCACGATTCAATCTCATCTCATTAATATACAGTGAGAAATGCTCAAAACTGAGTTGAACAGTGGTGAGGAAGCAAAAGGAAGAGTAGATATCGGTGAAGTTGTAAAGACAACATCAATATTATTAGATCCTTCCATAATCGACCAGTAATTTGACAACCTAAATGCGTGTTTGGTTGCATGATAATTTTTTGTACACTTTCATGATAAAAAATTGTATTAAAATAAAAAGTAAACCAACTCATGACATAAAATTATCATGTTTGGAGGGATGTGATTACAAAAAAGAGTAACCACCGCACATGACCAAATAAAGTGGGGGACCACAAGAAAAAAGAAAGAGGTGAGACCCTCTTTTTTGGTTTAAGAAGAAAATCACTTTCAAACATAAAATTGTCATGGTTGTCAAACACCTCTTTTAACAAGTTTTCTTACAATTTTTAAAAATTAAAATAAAAACCTCAATTATCATGCAACCAAACACCGCATAAGCGTTGATACCAAGTTGGATTATCAAAGTTGGTCTTCTCTTCTGGGAACCGCTGAGATCCTGCACAGAGAAGTAGAGAAGAGAATAGATCGGAGTGGAGAAAGTTGGGTGGGAGTGTTCAATTAATTCTTCTTAGCACTGCAACACATTATATATATATATATATCTACCTTATGGAGTGTTTGGTTGCATGATAATTTTTTGTACACTTTCATGATAAAAAATTGTATTAAATTAAAAAGTGAACCAACTCATGACATAAAATTATCATGTTTGGAGGGATGTGATTACAAAAAAGAGTAACTACCACACATGACCAAAAAAAGTGGGGGGCCACAAGAAAAAAGAAAGAGGTGAGACCCTCTTTTTTATTTAAGAAGAAAATCACTTTCAAAACATAAAATTATCATGGTTGTCAAATACCTCTTTTAACATGTTTTCTTATAATTTTTGAAAATTAAAACAAAAATTTTCATTATCATGCAACCAAACACCCCCATTATTATTAGATATAGAAGTGGGAATCACTTTTTTTCGTCATGTGTACTTGAACTTATTGTCGTCTACATGCTGATCCGCCACATCCTTTGCCCGCGGGGGGCGGATATGATCCTCGCGATGAAGTCGGAAGTCGGGCGAGACCTTCACCCGGGTCCTCCCGTCGCCGCACTTCGCGCACTGGAACGGGCGGTCGCCGAAATCGAGGGCGGATCCCATGGGGGCGGCGGAGAGCGCCGGGAGGGACGCCGCCTTCAGCGCGCGGCGGGGCGGGGGCAGCCTGTCCTGGGGGATGATGAAGTAGGCTTGGCCGCGGGCGAGCCTGTCGTCCATGGCCAGGATGGGAACCGGCTGCCCGACGTAGAATGAGTCCGCATGGCAGACGACGTGGTTGGAGTGCTTGGACTTTTTGTCGTCTACATGCTGATCCGCCGCATCCTTCGCCCCGCCACGGCTCCGTGCTCCTGAGATTTCACCCTCGGCCACCCCCTCACCCGACGCCGCATTCTTCACCCCGCAACGCCTCCGTCATTAGTCTAAGAGTGCCAACTTCATCCATGAGCAGCGTTGGGTTCTCCTATCCCTTTTCTTTCCACACATTCTTCCATAGTCAGGTGCTTCTTTAGTCGTTCGCCCCAAGGAAAATGGAGGAGCACGAGCAACCGGGGCAAAGACAGAGGGGGAGAGAGAAGATAAGCTGTTCGGATCCGCGGCCTCCTCTCCCCGGGGTTCGCCGTCGGTCGGCATTCTCAGCCTCTCGTCGACTTTTCCCCTCCTTCCCCCTTTCTGTTGCCTTCGCCGCCGTCGACATGAAGCCCGTGAATGGCACAAGCCTTGTCTGCGTGCTTCTGCCATCGCTCTATCGTGACGGCCAGCTCCGCTCCACAGAGGTCTCGTCTTCATCTCTTTCTACTCCCACCTGCTCACACGTCATTTTTGGCGCACGTTGAACTCCATAGCATGACAGTTTCCGGCGGAAAGATCTTGGCAATAATCACGGTGATCAATGGCTATTATCGTCGCCGACCTTTCTTCTTTCCATCCTGCCACCTTCTCTAACCGACTTCTCTGCAACAAGGCTCCCTCTTCTGTTCACCAAAATCAAATCTTGGCCCCGCCGCCACCGTCGGGCTTGTCGTCGCCATCTCGCCGCCGGTGGCCTCACGAGAGCATTCATGCGTGAACGAAAGGAGACGGTTGATCCATCAAAGAAGCCCAAAAGAAATAATTAAAGAATCATTTGGATACATTACAACACGGCTCGAGCTGCCCCCCGGTGCGCCGCCGGCCGGCGTTTGGGGAGTGCCGGGTGTGGGGGGCGTACGCGCGTGCCTTGCACATGAGGTGCTTGCGCAATTGTCTCACGGGGACATGAACCGCGACAGTGGCTGCGACGCTGGTCAGCAGGCGGTGACGGCCCGCTCTAGGGTACTGACGATCTCGGCCATCGTGGGCCTGTCTCTGCCCTCGGGGGCGCACTCAGTTCACAATTACCATCAACTTCGCCTACCCAGATTCTACGAAAACTCATAGATGATGCATCCAAAATTTTAAATGGCAAGGTTACAAAAGCGGTGGTTACGGTGCCTGCATACTTCAATGATTTCTAGAGGATCGCAACAAAAGATGCTGACCGTATTGTTGGGTTAGATGCTTTTTACGCATCATCAATGAACCTACCGCAGCTTCATTGACTTATGGGTTTGAAAAGAAAAACAATGAAACTATTTTTGTAGCTGACCTTGGAGGTGGAACATTTGATGTTACAGGTATGGATTGTTTTCAATCTCATGCAACATTCTGCACAATGATTGTCGGTTGGTCCTTTGTTTCCAATTATTGTAATGGATAATGGATGACATAGGGTTTACAAGGAAAATATTTTTGGTTGCTTTTGAAAGTTTACCTATACTTTTTTTATAAAGTCCATGCGAGATGCATTCTTATGCTCTACTGTTGAGGAACTTCATTATTATTCATTTTCATGAAAAACAATATATATAATACATCCGATGACTGACAAAGTGCATGTCTAGATGGAGTTTTAGATGTGTGTGAACGTTTGGCCTCATTTTGCGGTGACCTTTTATGTTCGTTGGGATGCACTCCATACTTACAGACTGTTCAATTTTTTGTCATATGACTTCTAAATTGCACTTCACCTATTAATCTCTTATGACTGTTATTTTTTGCTTGATTTCTGTTCTTGAAGTGGTTGATGGTGTGTTTGAGGTGCTTTCGACATCTGGTGATACACGTCTAGGAGGTGATGATTTTGACAAGGTTAGATTTGCAATTTTCTCAGATAATGTGCGTCAATAAATTCTCCCATCTGATGGGTATTAAGGGCCATTTGGTGGCTGTTCGTTATAACTGGGTACATTTAAAATCTCGAAGTGTTATCAAATGCACCATGTTTTTTTGAGTTGCGTGCAACAAAGATTTGGTGAAATCAAAAAGAGAGAGACACAAAAGTGAAATACACAAAATGCAAAAAAAAAAAAAAACTTTGCCTCTCTCTCTCTCTCTCCCTGTTTGAAATTCTAAATAACAAACGCCGCGATTGCAATTTTGAGTACCATGCGTTAAACTTCAGAACCATTAAATAACCAAGAAACACCGTACAATGGATTTTGAAAGAATTCATCGACCAGAAATTCCATCCAAACGCAACCTTAGTTTATTATCTCTGTTTGTTATTCATACGGTTGTTAGGACTTTTAAGCTGTTTGATGCTTTAGGCTACATTTGTTTATTTGGCTTGTTCACTGTGCCGAATGATTTGTTATATATACCATCTTAAATTGGATGTTTATCGATTACCAGCCATTTGGTTGTTGGTCATTATAGATGTTGCAATATGTTCTAAGCTTATTGTATCCGTTTGTTATTCATACAATTGTTACGCCTTCTAAGCTACTTGATGCTTCAGCTTTCACGGGCCCCGCGGTCAGCCAATACGGGCTATTTTTACCTTTCCTTTCTTGTGTTTTTATTTTAATTTTTAATCTTCTTATTTCTAATTTTTAATTCTTTTTTACGTCTTCCTTGGTTCTTGTGTTAATACGCGACTCTTTTCTCACAATAGTCATTTTATGACATTCGGAGTACTCAACCATGGGAAACATTATTGGATCAGATCACTAGAGCGGCAGTGTCGGGCCATTGACCCTTGATTGATTTTTTTATCTTTTATTTTATTTATTAATTTTTTTATTTTTGATTTAAAACTCTATTGTGGGGAGTACTATAGGAAAGTCCACAAAATTTGCATTTGTCAAAGTATTCTCTTTCACGAATTTCTTCTCTTTGAACGCTTTAAAAAAGGTTTTTGTTATTTTGTCTTTGTCAGAACAGTTTTGTTAGATTAGGATCTAATACAATTGATCTGGAGGATCCTTTCAACCTTGTTGGCTGTTATGCCATTTTCTCTTTTTATTTTAAGTTTTAATAGTTATAATTTTCATTTTAACACTATTTCAGAACTTCACTACAAAATAGCTGTAATACCCCGGTTATTTATGTAAAGAAAAAAAATTAGTTAATTAATATTTTTTGTTAATAGATATTTATTTATTATTATTATATTTTCCTCCCTCCCCTATTTATTCCCTCTTCCTCCCCCCATCGAAACCTCCCGTACGTTTCTTCTCCCCTGCGCCGCCTGAAAAACCCTAGTTTTTCTTCTTTTTCCCTCTCCTTTTTCCCCTCGGTCGCCGCCGCCTGCAACCCCGCCTCTTCCCCTTTTCCCGCGCGCGAGACCGCGCTCTCGCCGCCGTCCGCCGCGTGGCCGACCACCGCGTCGCCGTCTCCGCCCACGCGCCCGCGACCGCCGCCCGCCGTCGCCGCGTGGCCGGCCGTCGCCGCCCGCCTCCTCGTACCGCCTCGCCGAGCCCGCCGCCCGCCGCGGTGACGCCGTCCCCGCCTCCTCGTACCGCCTCGGGCCGGATGCCGCCATCGTGCGCAGCCCTCGGCCCCCGCGTCGTCGCCGGCCCGCCGCCCGCCGCCGTGTGACGCGGTCGTCTTCCGCCGCCCGGCCGCCCGCGCCGTTGACCGCCGTCGACACCACCTGGCAGCGTCAGCCGCCCAGTGCGCCCGCCTGCGCCACCGCCCGCGCGGCCCCGCCGCTGTGCGCCGCCGTGCGCCACTTCTCCTTCCCCCGCGCGGTAACATCCTCTCACCTCTCTCCTATCGCCCTCTCTCCTATTATCTTCTATTAAAATCCCTAGTTCATTATCCTTCTTCCTTCGGCAGTTTTTGAAACCACCTACCCGGCTCGGTTTTTCGTCGCCGACGCAACCGCGGCAGTTTCGTCGCCTGATTCAATTTCCTTGGAATTCCGTGCGCCGTTCGCCGTTGCCGTCAAGGTAGGCGTCTCGGCTATCCTTAGCACTCTAATATTTTTATTAAACCGTAAGAATCATGTTTAGATCACCAGGATTAGAAGATTGTAGTTAATGGGCTGTTTTGGATTTATTAGCATGTTTAGTTAGAGTTAGATTAATTTGTCTAGACCGTGCATATTTAGATTAAATTAGATATCCATGTATGTTAGACATCAGGATAGGTTGTATATGTTTAATTTAGCTAGTTTAGCATTGTTTTGCATCACGATAACCTTAATCATGTATATTCCGATTTGATAAAAAGCCGATGTAAGGTTTAGGCATAATGTTGGTAGAGTTTAGTTTATTTTTCTTTTATGTGATAGATAGTTCTGTTTAAGCATGTGATTAATGTGTTTAGGTTGTAAATTGCATGATCCCATTTATATGCATTAGTTTGTGATAGATTGTGGTGTGGTATGCAAATATGTGGTGCATAGAACCATGGGTGTTCATCTATGTATTTCATGTTTGAAATGCCAATCTAATGTTCGTGTGTTCTTGTCCGAATTAATTATATGCTTGCATGGTGTGGAATGTGGTTAGTGCGGTGGTGCATTGTGATGGAAATGTACTTCACCGTACTAAATTAGTGGCCCGTGGGCGGCGGAGGTTTGTTCAATACGGAGCATCCTTCGATCCCGTATACCGCGGTTTATCCTAAGTACTCCCTGCCTAGGGGTACTATGGGATTTAGTTACTATATGTTACTTCCTACTATATGGTAAATCTGGTGCTAGTTTTGTGATGTGATTACATTTTATCAGATGGAGCATGGTATTTACTCAGACAGGTGTCTAGTTGTGTATTTTGGCATATATGTTAGTGGTCTAGTTGTGTTCTTGGTTTTATGTCAGGTCTATGTGTTCTGGGCATACCTAGAGCAGTTTAATGTGTAGGTTATGTCGGTTTTAATGCATTTAGAGTCATGTTATCATATGGGGTAGTTGATTGATTTTGTAATCAATTAATTAAAGATATATAATTAGTTTACACTCTATGTATTAAATCTGATTTTTAGGTTTATTATGTATTGTATACCACTAGAATCATTATTATAGTGGGGTAGTTCGGGTGTAAGTCCTACTGAGTCTGTTGTGACTCACCCCTTCCGTTGTTAATATTTTCAGGAATGCAGGTTTAGCGCAGCAGAAGCGTAGTGGTATTTTGGAATTCGAGGAGCTAGTGGATTACTCATTCAATGTTGGTATTTAATTTGTTTAGATAGGTGTTTGTTTGTGGTGTTAATATGTTGTAAAGTTTGGAATTATTTAATTGGATTGTGAATTTTGGTATTATTTGGCTCCAGACCGATATCCTTTCCCGTTACGTCGCCGGATTATCTTCCGCTGTGCATCTTAAAAATCCGGGTCTTGACAATAGCCCACTAAAATTTTTGTTTGTTAAGAAGTCCTTTGGCTTTTACAAATTTAATTCTTTTGAAACCTTGAAAACTGCACATGCATGTAGGCTGAAAAGACTATACAAATAAATATATGTTTGGTTCTTGGTGATTAATTTTCTTCAGAATTCATGGCGAGAATTAGAATACTTTACTTGTTCCCGGAGCTTAAATTCACTGATTCAGCAGAAAACTTCCAATCTACGGATGTCTGCAGAAAGTGTTATCTGATATGGCCAACTAAGGGGATTCTGATAAATGATTATGCTCCAATTGATTTGGTTGAATTGATGTTTATTGGGTGTAGATATTTACGTTTGGTAATATAATGTTCAACCTTGAACTAAAATCTGAATGTATCGTTTAACTCTTAAAATGCTCATTTAATTTTATGTGACTTATTATAGAATTTATATATTTCACAGTTATGATTGAGTATTTCTGCAAGGTTGAAAATCATAGACGAAAGTAAGGTTTCAGATATTTTATCAGATCAAATTAAATGAGCATCTTTGCCCGAGGAAGCAAGTTTTTATCATCCAAGATTAGGGATCAACCCAGATTGGATCAATTATATATTCAAAACATTTTGATTGATCTTGTATTTTATCTATTTTTAACGGAGAATAAACTAGAAAGCCATTCTGAAGCTTTAAATTGAAAAAAAAGCTACAACGTTGAAGTTTCGTTCATTTTTTCCATCATTTTACTCTTTTTAGCCGTGCGCCATGCAATAGGTAATTTCGGACCAAAAGAAGAAAGAATGCTGCCAATAATATGATCCATCTGCTGATAATTTCTAGACATTGAGAGGAGAAAAAAAACTATCCCTTTCTCTTTCTTAAAGAATAAACTGATCTTCTTTAAGTAATAAACTGATCGATCGTTACAATTTAAAAGTTAAAATAAGAAAAGTTGAGGTTATGCATTGTAAAAAGATTTTATTGATTAAATTTAAAATGTTGAATAGAGAACTTTTATTTTGTTGAAAATGTCATGCTTGGAATTAATATTCTTTTAGGAAGTTCGGATTAGTTCTCCTCCCAGTTACCAAAATTGATAATATTAATCAAACACCTCGCTATGTTAATGACTTACAGTAATTCATATCAACTTCAAAATGGAAGATATCTGAGCGGTGTCTAATACACTTAATTATTTGTGCTATCCAAAATATGCATTCACGAGAAAAACCCCATTAAAGGTACAGAGAATTGATGCAAAATACCACACCCTCAGATACTTCAACCTTACCTTTTGAACTTTTTCATATGATGATAACTTTCTCAAATAGATGTTAAATTATTCTATTAGACAATATGCAAAGAGGTTTCATTTTCAAACTAACTTTTTGGTTGCTTCTTTTTCTCTAATATTTCAATGTGATATGAAGTTGGTTATATTTCTTTAAACCATTTGTTTATCTTAGGGTAATAATTGTTGGAAAATTGTGCTGACGTCACCATTCTTGCTCTTTGATTCAACACATATCATCTATGTCACTCTTTATCCGTTAACGAGGGGCGTGTTACCACTTTGATTGTTATGAGAGGAATGGTGATAAAGTGTGATAATATTTTTTGTATTTATGATGACATTAATTTAGAGAGATCCTCTACAATTATTGTTAAACCACGGGATCATACGAACTACGATGTTACAACCGTATAGAAATTGATACTGTTCTTTTGAGTTTTTTGTTTCTTTTATTGTGCTTACACACGATGGACACATCTTAGATGGGTGTAATATTTTTATGGACTTTTAACAATTTAATTTGTAGGTTCTTACTTCTTTGATTCTTTATTTACTTTTAAACTTAATGAGTGGTGGATTTCACTTTTAAATTTCTTGATATATTATTTAATTAATTTTGTGTGATTACAGGATATTCTGTTAATAGTCTCTGTATTTTGTTTACCAACACTATTTGTCCCACTTTTCTGTTTTAATGATCAAAGTTCTAATTTATTTGAAAAAGAGTGATAGGTAAATTTATCCGTGCAAACTTGATATATAGTGCTTTATTATATATATATAAATATATATAAATATTTTTTAATTTATCCGTTCACGTGCGGAGTATGTTTTTTTAACTGGTGTATATATATATATATGAGATGGTGTACGTGTACACTGACATGACAATGTGCCGTATAAATATACAGTTGGATCACGAGAGTGATGCAACATCATCTTTTAAATATACAAGGACGTGGTTGTAATGTGGCGAGGCCGTGAGGCTTTTGCAGGTGGAGGGGAGAACATGGGTAGACTTCTTCGAGAAGGATGTGCAGTGGAGAGAGATCGAGATCGAGATCGATCAATCGATCGATCGAGAGGTGCAAGGTGCCCGCGTAATCTTCAACAAGCAGACACGCAAGAGAACACGGTAGGACGGCCGATAGTAGCGGAGAAGAGAGGATAAAGTAGTGCGGCGATGGTGACGACTCTCACCCATTCGGACCCAACCAGGAAAGAGAGCAGTTTACGATGTCACTGCAGTAGTTACCGTGATAGCAGGAGAGAACGGAGGGAGAAGAAAATATATTCTATTTCTAATAGGGGTAAAAGTCATGATCAAAGGCGATTCACATCCATCTTACTTGGGAGAGAGAGAAGCATGAAGGATCATGGAGATATTAATTAAATCAGGTAAGAGATAAGAGTCTATCTCAATTAAACACCTTCCAGAGTAAATAGGGGAGTTTAACGTATCTTATCTGGACAGGAAAAGGAGATAAATGTAGATAAGAGCTTTCAATGGTACGTTGATACGCAATAAAATATATCTAAAAATTTCCGACAATCCAGGTCCGGGTCCACATGGTCTCCGCCGCCTCTTCGAACCCGAGCCTCCGGTTAATACGAGCGTGACGTGGCGTTCCCATCTTTGTGTCGTCGTCTTCCTCGTCGATCTCATCCGCTCTCATCTCCCAGCTGCCTTATCAACCTTCGCCCTGCGGTCTCCCGTGGTTAAGGCTCTGGACAACGTCCTCATCCACTTTTTCTGCGGCTTTTTAAGGTGCTGGCGATCGATATAGTTGCAGCCTGGTTAGCTGCTGTTGCCCGCCGCCACCGGAGGGTAATCGAGGTTGATGGATCTTTCTGCTCGATGCGGGGCATCCCCCGGGTTGGATTCGTGGCCGGCGGGTTCTCTTTTAAGTCGGGCCCGCCCGAACAACGTCGTCCGCTGTCTACGGGGTTCAAGGGCTTTGCGCTTCCAGGTTATCTTGCGTTTCTCTTGGAATGAAGGATTGTTTCTTTTGTATTCCTTGTTCTTGATAGTTGGTCGATTTTTGTTTTGTGCGATGCGTTTTTCTTTTTTATAAGGTGACCGAGAAAAGTTAACAATTCGTTTATATACTGATTTAAAAGTAAAAGAAAGACTGTAGTACATAGAACTTCCAATTCCGACAAAGTTGGCTGGAAGGGAACCACACACAAAAAAAAGAAAATTTAGTTTCGACCAGAGGGCCCTCGCACAAAATAATCAGGACTTTAGCTATAGACCTCAAAACTGTAGGCTTTCTCAATGAAACACCTTTAAGAGCAAATACCGCTAACGAATGCGATACGAACTCCTAAATCATTTTGAATTGAATCAAGATTCATCTTTTGTTCCTCTCCTTCTAAATAGCCCACAACATGTTGGCAGAAGCTTGTCCCACAACGTATTTGGAGTTTAAAAAGTCAACTTCAAATCAAATGAAAATCCCACAATTTCACATTGTTCGAATAAATGCTACATTCTTTTCTTATGGATAGCAGTGGGGCGGTGTTACGGCTCTGATAATAGAAATAACTGAAATAAATGCAAAAAATAGTTGTAAAATTTGAAATGAATGCAAGGTTTTAATAATGATGCAGGTGCAAATAATTAAAATGCAACAACAAAGTTATAAATACTACAATAACAACAAAAAAGACCAATAACTTTAGAGTAAAACTTAAAACAAATGAGAAAGTAATACAACAGAAATAATGAACATAACAAAATAAGTGTAGGGCATAAATAATTCAAATGTAAGAAAAAGAGACTAACTACATTGAAATAAATCTTAAAAAATGGGAAAGAAATACTACAGCAGTAATGAACCTAACAAGCAAGCTAAGTGTAGGCATAAATAATTCAAATGCAACAAAAGAGAACAAGTATATTAAAATAAATTATAAAACAAATGGGAAATGAATATTACAACTGTAATGAACATAAAGTCAACAAATAATAAACATAGCTCCAATATTTTTAAGCATAACATCTAGCCTACTACTCTCATCTCTCCATGACAACAACATATAACAATTTAATCTTTGTCTAAATGAAGATTTAATTGAGCTCCTTGGTCATCGTTGCTAGTCTCAAGAAAACCTTGTACTTGGACCTTCATCTTCATTAATTCTTGTTGCAATTTATTTTTCTCTTCGTGCTAGGTCTTCATCTTTATGAACAAGGCTTTCATCTACATTTGTAACCCACTTATTGGATTCATCAATGTCATATAAGGAGATTGAATCAATATTTGATTTCTCCAACTTTAAATGTCTATTATGTAATTTTTGATTATATTAAACAAATACAAGATCATTAAATTTATTTTATTCTAATATATTTCTTTTCTTTGTATGAATCTACACAACAAATGATCAAATATATATACATTATTCTATTAATTAAAATGTGAACTAACAAAAAACTATAAAATACTCTTTTTATCAAATTTTACCTGCTCAAATGTGCTCAAATTATGTTCACAATTAGAAACACTCAATGTTATGCTTAAAATACGACTTGCCAACTTTTGCAATTAGGGAGTCATACTTCCCCAATCTAACTACCAATTTGCTACACAACATCAAAGAAAATGTTTGTCAACTTTAAATGATATAGTATACAATTATAATTAAAAAATAATATACATACCAGGAGTATATATCTTGCATTGTCGAATAGCCATGTCTCTACTGAATAAGCTTTGTCTCTATTCATCACCACTTAGTTGGAAGTTAAATCTTGTTTATTAGGCAAAGACACCAACTTTTTAATAGAAACATACAAATCATGCTTGATTTCACCATCACTTTTGATGTCATGATTGACATAATGGCATTGAAGATTTAGATAATACTTTGCAGCATGTAAGGTGAGGGACGATAAAGCTAAAAATCATAGTGCCGGCCAATAATTTCTCAACTTAGACCATACTTGTCCAACTTATTGTGTAATGGTTTCTTTATCCCATCATTCACACGATTTGACTTCGTAAATGTATTCCATTGTCAACTTTTTAGCATCAACTAATTGCAAGACAAGAAAAAGAAATTTGAATTTCTTCAAAACATAACTGACTCCCTTCCAAAATATGGTCTTTAGAACCAGTTCAGATGACTAATTTTTCTCAATTTTGTTGGCCCACATGCTACTATTACATGTCCAATCCTGCGATGTAAACATAAGTCTCAAGTCATTCATATAGATATGCAAACTATCCAAGCTGAGATAATTTGTGGCAAATCATGTTACAACTATCTTGACAAGATCTTTGTCATTTGTAAACTTCTCATCATTGCTAGAACTTTAGTCTGCACATAAATAAATATCATCACATACTTGACATGGCTAATTATAGATTTAATTGGTGACAACTTGGAATTGTTGTGTATCCTACGAAGATGCATCCATATGTTGGGATTGTTGCCCCAGTACAAGAAGATTCTCCTTTCCTTTCATTTCTCTAATGGTATTATGGTTTTCAAGACGACCAAGGCAACATAATATTGCGTTGATTTTCAAGAACATAATTCCTCACAATCTTGATGTTGAAAGAACAAAAAAAAAGCTCAGCTCTAATAGTAAGACTCTTTCCGGCTGGACACGTATAAACTGGTACGGCAATCCTGGACGAGTGATGCAAGATATCTATATTAAACAGAGATGTTAAAAAAAAATTAAGTAGAAATGTACATGTTTATAAAAAAATATAATGTTCTCTCAGTGTACATGTTTAGAAAAAAGATAAGAAATAAAAAAATATTTTTTAACCTATGAACAATAAAATATTCTTAGAAGAAGATTTAGGTTTGCAAAGATCCTTAAAACCGACACTATGAATAATAAAATATTCTTAGAAGAAGATTACATTAGAAAATGTGAAAAAAAAGCATTAAATTCACATTTCAGTGGCCCTACGTGCGCAACAAAAGGTTGCCATGGCATTGTGAGGAGCTGTAGGTGGCTGTGGCGGCAGCCAGAGGCAACAAAGGTGGTGGCGGCCTCTACGGGTGGTGCTTCGAGGGTTCCAGGGGGTTGGGGCATTGAGGGGCCTTCACATAGTCAAAGGGTTTCCACGCTATCGGGAGGACAAAAGCTGGGTATTTGAGCTTTTCGGATCCAATTCTTATCGGATTTAGATCCGGCGAAATGGTTGCCCCATCTTAGGTCCTTAGGCACTGGAGGAGCCCAAAGCGAACACCTTGGGCATTTTTGGGTGATGCAAGATAGTTTTTTGGTGCCTTGCCTTACCTCGCCCCAATGCTTAGGCACTTGAGACTACCACCTCTACTAACATAGGCTTTGATCACAACATAGCGGAATGTAGGCTTGAGGTGTTGGTGTTGTTGATGTGGGGGGGGGTTGATGACCACTGATTCGATCCGGATCAAGGCCAATTCGACAGACAAAAGGGCAATCCTAGATTGGCCATTTTTTATTTTTTTTAAATCATAAAAATTCTCAAGAAATCAGAAAAATTAGGAAAAATTATAGGAATGAGTAAGAAATAAAAAAAATAAAAAATAATGTGGATGACGTTCTACCAATACAATACAATGCCATACAAAGTAAGTTTATTTTAAGAAACTATCATATAAGTACAAATTATGATATAAGAGAGTGAAGACAGTTGAAATAAATATTTATAAAATTTAAGTATATGATATGTTGTATGATTATGAATTTTATATAAATATGTGATAATATAAGTGATAGTAAAATATGTTAATATATTTACATTATCATAAATTGGCGCTTGGGAATAGCGGATCAGGGGACCAAAAATCACCTATTTTAGGGGGGATCGCCACCAGAAAGGGGGGATTGGTGGTCACTAAGGAGGATTGCCGGGAGAGGGGGGAGACTGCAAGGGCTTGAAGGAGAAGGGGGACATGAGAAGCAGGGGTGGGGGGGAGAATGGGGTCGATCTCCCCCTTATTGTGGGGGATCAATCTGGTCCCGGATCAACCCGATTCCGGACATTTCCGGAGTCCGGTGGAGAACGAGTGATCCACGGTCTGATCCAGCTAGATCGGACCAATCCTGTTGATTTCGACTGATCCGGCCATAATTCTTGTCTAGATTGCTGGTTTTGCCCGAAAATCAGATTGGCTGGGGCCGATCCGATCCTAGAATCGGCCGATCCCGATCCAGATCGACCGATTCTGCAATCCATGGCACAAGGAGTGTAGAATGCTTGGTTTTGGTGAAAACATCTTTAATATGATGCAACTCCCCTCATTACAAAAATCTACTTTTCCGGTGGTTAGTGGTGTCATCCACATTCCCATGTCTCTGGCGATGCATGAGAAGAAGAATTGGCTTTCACAGTTTGGGTTGGTTTTTGCCTCCGGGGATGAGAGCCTGAAGAGAAGAGGGCCCTATTGGAAGCATTCCTGAAACAGAACTTGCCGGAGACTAAGTCCTAGTGGATTGGCATTTTCACCCTTTGCAATTTCATTGTCAAAAGTATCTCATTCAATTACTGGTTACGTTTCTACGGCAGCAAGAAGTTTTTGGTTCAGGGAGTTGACTTGAATGAATAGGTCATTTTGGTATGACCTTGGGAGGAGAAGACATGAGGGAGGTGTGTTGGGTTTGGATCAAAGTTGTTGGTCTTCCGATCTTTGCAAGCTTAGTGACTTCTTTATGCAGGATCCGACGCCCCTTTGGAAATCTAGTGTTCTTGGATTGGAGCAAAATCTAGTGTTCTTTGTCAGATGCCATCATTGTACATATGGTACGTATATTTGATTTTACTTCGGTTGTGTCCTTTCCTATCTTTATTGGTGGGAAGCTATTCCTGGTGTGCCTGCATAGAAGGTCTGAACCACTAGTGTTGGATGTTGGCGCTATGGTTCCAGAGGCGGCGTCGTCCTTCTCTATTTAAAATTTGAATTGCCCCAGTTTGAGTGGTGAGCAGATTTCACAGCTCGTTTATTGCGGTTCTGTGGGTGGTTTTGGGAAGTCATGTGGTTATTTTGGCAGTGGAAGTTGAAGGATCCACCGCTTGGATTGCGAGGCATGTTGGGTGGAGAAGATGGTGCTCCTGGATCCCTGTCAGTTGTGTCAGGCCTAGTAGCGACCCACTTTAAGCAGGAATCATTTAACTTACCATCAAACTGGATGTATTGTAGCCTGGTTCAGCCAATTAGCACCTCAATCCAGATCAATGGAGGTCCGATCCAGGTTTTGATGGAGCCTGGTCTGAGCCCTAGGCGGTTGGGTGTGACTGCTAGTAGGTCACTTGAACCAGTCTGCACTTTGGCCATTGGCTTGATCAGGGTGTTGGCATCTTGACCGCCTTTGTCTTCCCATTGCTAACAAGGCCGATGCTCCACTGTGGTGTTTGCAGAATTGGCAGAGCTCCAATTGGTGTCCAGAGAGGCTATCTAGGTGGCTCCCACGCTTGTGGCCGATGTTTTTGTCCTTTGACGATGATGGATGTCAAATCTCAGAGACTGAGACTACTTAGCATTTGGAGGGAGCCTTGGCTGTAATTCTGGAGCCTACCGGGATAATTGACACGCAGTTGTACTGGGCTGAGGAGGATGAGGGGTCTTCGCATATCATGATGAGGTGATCACTTCAATAGGGAATATTATAGGCTTGAGCTTTTTAGGCAAAGACAGGTGGCAAAGTGATGAGGGACAGACTCAGACTTAACTAGCACGTGCAGTAAAAGAAAATCTGATTCCTAAGTTCAGGCTCTAGGGTACCAATTTTAGAGTTTTCTAGTCAAGAAATTTTCATTTAGAGTTGCTTTCTCTTTTAATGAATCAGAAGGGAGGTAGGAGAATCAGGGAGAACGATATTTTGAAAATCTGAATTAGATTTTGAAATCGGTTCTACAACTAACGAGTCAGATTTTAGCTTATCTGGAGGGGGGGGGTTCTCTTTATTATCCTCGCCAAGACTAACAACAATTAAGAGAACATGCTAGGTCCTAAATATGTTCCCGGCATGACATCACGAAATGATAATGAATAAACAAGAATTTAATCATGCAAGGAAGAGTGAACCAGAGAGTACCTTCACAACTGGGTGTGGGGAAGACGGTATTCGGCTGAGAGATAGGTGTCCCCTTTAATTACAAATGATTTACCAAAATAGGTACATAACCATAGAAAAATGACCCACACCTCGTAGGGTGGTAAGAGGTCGACAACTGTTAAATAGGGGATGCCTATCTTCAGGTTGACAAGAAACGCAGCAACAATCCTTATCGTCGTATTCCAGTTGAAGCTCCACCCGAGGAAAGGGTGGGTCCTTTCAATATCGTGGAATCAAGGACTCAATGAATCAACGTCCCTCTGGGGTTCAGCTGATTGCCAGACACCGACAACTAAGAAGCTACCAAGGTGCTATCAATTGGAAGTCCTCATCATTTTCCTTCCATAAAATGTAGGCAGACCGAAATGGGGACTGCCATCTTTTTGTGGGCTCCGACTGTTCACGATTGAGAAAACCAGAACAAATATAACTATGGACAAATAGCACTTCCCAGAGCTTAAACCGAACAATCAGCTTTGACTTGAGGGAGGAAGGACCAGTCTCGGATCACATAAAGGACCAACAATGACTCATACTTCAGACCCGGAAACAAGTAAGGACCCGAATGTCAATCGAACCCCGATTGGATTAGGGACCAGTCTTCAGCAACAGTAAATAGCCCCGACATGAACCAGTAGAAGGGAATCCATGAGGAAATGGCAACACCTCCGATTTGGTTGGAACAAGACCAGTCTCGGAGCCATAGCTCGCAAAAACGATAGATCAATCACCGAACCACACAATAGATCCGGGGGTGATCAGATTCATAAGCATCCTTGATTGGAGCAAGGACCAGTCCATGCCAAGAACTCCCAACGATCTGCTTAACTAAGCCACCTTGTAGATCCGGAAAATAAATAGGAACTGAGAGAGAACGACCTGATCCACTGGCACCCCAGTGTAAAGAAAATCCGGAACAGGCCAATCCCAGCCTAAGAGTGACACTCAAAGCAAGAGGAAACCGGAGAGCAAATGGACCTAGGAGCCTGCCTCAAAGCCCTGTTACTGACCTGCCGCGAAGAGGGATCAGAGTAGGTATGCTTAAGCTTACTCGGGAGAGCACTGGAGACCCCTTCGTCATTGGCGTTGGCCTCAGATGTGTATCATTTCTTCAGATATCAATAGACACGTATCGAGCATCGACTGTGTGGGCGTCCGAAACCAGCAACAACGAGGTGGGAAGAAACGGGAGGACGGTTCCCCACCTCGGCTACTGGATATCCGCCCGTGGGAGGAGAGCTCGGAGGAAGAGCAACCACTCGGTCGGGAGGGGGGGGGAGAACAGCACCTGAGAAGGAGGTGCGAGCTTGAGCTAGACGTCACCGTCGGGAGGAGGGGAGATCCAGCGCCGGAAGAGGAGTCCGGAGAAAAGGCCACTGCGGAGCTCGCCGTCGGGAGGAGGAGAAGGCACCAGAAGAAGGAGAAGGAACACCGCCGGATCTGTCTCCAGGAGGAGGGGACGGATAAGGAACACCACGGGAAGGAACACCGCAGGGTCGGTCTCCGGGAGGAGGAGACGGAGAAGGAGCACCGCGGGGGAGTGTCGCCGCAGGATCTGTCTCCGGGAGAAGGAGACGGAGAAGGAGCACCGCGGAGAAGGAACACCGTGGAGGAGGAAACACCACGTGAAGGGTCGCCGTAGAGAGGGAGCACTGCCGAGCTCGCCACCGGGAGGAGGGCGCGATGCCGAAGAGGAGAGTGCGCCCGAGGGACCGTCGCTCGGGAGAAGAGAGAGAGCGGACGCTCGCCGTCTGAGCCGAGCGGGGAGGAAAAAGGGGGTTTTAGGAAGGTTCGGGAACTCGGGGGCAAAACCGGAAAGCGAGAGGAGGAAACCAACGGGACAAAACGGGGCTCAGCCTTTTCATTTCTTCTGTAGCATGCCAGCAAAAGGGGGTCTCGGGTCCTTATAGGACCGAGGCCAGGCATATTTACATGTAAACCCAAAAAAATGACAAAAATATGTAATAAAACCTAGAATGCCTAAAATTCTAAAGACATCCTAGTAAAATAAAAAAATGTGAATGACTCCCAGAATAAATCAAAGAAATCTAGTAACTATACTTTCTAACCAAATGGGGCCCAATGATTTTCTATGGCGTCCATAAACCTGCCTGAATCAGGGTCAGTGTCTAGTGTCCTCATTACAAAGAGTTTCTTCGATAAACTTAGGCAAGAGCTCAAGTGTGACAGGGCTCACTGATGAGCAAAATACACATTAACCAGAGTTAGATTCAGGGAATGAATTTCATCTTGAGCAACGAGATTGTGATAGAGAATAGGAGGAGGAGGAAGAAAGGCTAGGGTCTCAGTATTTTGTCATGATAAGTTTAATAACATGTAATTGTTGGGAGATTCCGGGCAAAGAGATCATATAGCTTCAAAATATTGTTGCTTTGCGTAAATCAGATGCGATCCTTCCGTAGGACACAAAAACCAAGTTTAACAACATAGATGATATGGTGGCCCTGAAGATTTGAGAGATTGATAGGATTTGCTTTTGTGCCTTCAACTTGGATAAGTGGAGGTTTGACAGCATTGTGGGATGAAAACAAGTTTTTTGCCATTGATATCCTTTAAGGTCGACACATGCAAATTATCAAATTCACTTCTAAAACTAATAAACACTAGTTTGTAATGCGTATGGTTCATAGAATGAGGTTGATAAGCCCATCTTCTTTTTTAGTATGAAGGAGTTGATGTGCAACTTTATCAACAATGTACGATGCATATGTGGTGACTTTAATGCAATTTTAAAGTCTGGTGAGAGACTAGGTCGGGAAATAGTCCAACGAAATGTCTTTGTTTAGTGACTAGGTCAATGACTGTGGTTTAATCGAAATCACTGTTCTTGGTATTGATGACACATGGTCAAATTCGTGATCCATGTCTAAATTGAACATGTTTTTTTACCTGGTCTTTGATCTCTTTGTTGTGGTTATCACTTGTGGCAAGAAAGAAAAGGTGCACAACAAGTAGTGCAAAGAGCCAAAATTTAAGTATATAATCAAACAATGATGGAATGAGCAGAATACATTGTCACCTTCATCTACATAGAGATTTGTTTGCAAGATCAAGTGGGTGACGGGTCAACCCCATAAATGGGAGAGAAGATATTTCAAGACTTCAACCAAAGTTAGAGAGGAATGGGTGTCTAAAGTTGATCACTTTAAGTGTTTGAATAGTAAAGGGCTGATTAATGACAACCAAAGAGAGGAGTGGGAAGTAGCAAAGAAGACACAGAAGGTGTGGAGATGCAAATAAGAGATTAAGTGGAAGCAGAAAACTAGAGAGACTTGACTGAAGAAGGGCAACAAGAATACAAGAATAGAAGGTTTTTTCATTTGCAAATTTTTTTAAGGAAGAAGAGGAACACCATCCTTAGGCTGAAGTTGAAAGTAAATAGTACTGATTGTGATGGGACCGACTAGATCTGCCTGCATACTACAAAGTTTTACAAAAATCTTTTAGAGAGAATCAGAGTTGGTATTTTCTAAACTTTTATATACCTAAGGTTTTAGCTGAATAGGAATCTAAGGCTCTAGTATGTGTATTCTCTGAACAGGAGGTGTTAGAGGCCATTAAGGTGATAGATCCTTATAAAGCACTTGGACCTAATGGGCTTTATGCGGGATCCTACTCCCATTGTTGGGAGATTATTTATCAAAGAGTTTGAGGAGGACCCTAGGTGCATCAAACTTCTAAACTTGACCACTTTGATTTTTTTGCCTAAGTAGGGGAATGTGGAGAACATTAATGACCTTAGGTCGATTAGTCTCTTAAATTGCAGCTACAAAATTGTTACTAAAGTTCTTGTAGCTAGACTCAGCAGGTATATTGATAGGTTGACTAATTCTTCTCATTATGCATTTTTCCAGAGAGATTCATATGAGGTAAATTTAAGATTGCCCACGAATGTCTGCACGATCAGAGAGACAATGACATAAAAAGTGTATCTTTCTGAAGTTAGATTTCGAGAAAACTTATCACAAGGTGAGATGACCATGTTTATTTAGAATTATGTAGCTAATGGGGTTCAACAACAAGCGGGTTACATAGATCAGATATTGCGTTAACAAGACCAAAGTTCTCAATCAACATCAATGAGAGAGTTTTTGGTTCTTTGCCTCCTTGAAGGGTCTTAGGCAAGGAGATCTGATCTCTCCTATGCTCTTTTGATGGGGACCGGATCGGACCGGATTAATCGATTATTTAGAGATGACATCGTTTGGGTCAAGATGCCGCATTTGATTTTTGTTATTCAATAGTGTTAACATTTATTTTTGCATTTTATTTTAATATTTAGAGCCTATTTAGAGTTCATTAAGTAGTTTCAGCCTTTATAAGATGCTAGTAAGTATTTAAGTTTGTGGGTCTTTTTGTAAGTTCTTTAATAGGCTTCCATGTAAGCCAAGATTGTCGCAAAATAAAGGACGGTGATTACAATGGAAAATTTGTTGATCTCGTTTCTTTCTCTCCCTTTCGGTGCTTTGTCTCGTACCTGACATCGATGCTTGGCTCCGAGGACGAGGAGGATCTAGTAGCCATGGCGCCCACCTTTTCCTTCCGGTAGGTAGACTCCACCTTCAATACTAGGCTGGCTTCTTTATCCACCTCTAGGACTACCTAGTGTCCTCTCCACCCTCGGTGTAGACCGGACCGGCTCACTATCCTTTCTAGTGGCCACCACTCCATTTTACTTCCTGTTGTGCTCTTAGTCATGGCATAGCACTGAAATCACCTCACCTCACCTGACATCGAAATCCAGCATACGGTCAACAGAACCACCCTTTTTGTAGAGATCCTGACACCCCTGTTCTGGACACCAGTGGAAGCACACCCTTCGCATACCTTGATGCCTCCCGCTACCATCTCCTATGCCTCCCCCATCTTCCTTTCCTTGTTCTGGTTCTATAGTCATTCATCGACCATTATTGACCACCCCTTCAGAATTGCCTTTGTCGCCACTCCTGTTCCTCCCTCCGATCACCCTTGTCTGCCTTTTGCCGATCATTGGAAGCACCCCATCATGCTCCTTCCCCTGTGCGAGACCCCACCAGGACAGACACCTCGTGTCTCTCTGCATAGAACCCTCGACACACCTCTTTCCAACACCCGCTGCACCCTATGATGCCCATCTGTCTTTATCCTCGTACCTCACCTCCTTCTGTCGAGCCTTTGGAGCATCTTCGCCACTTCTTCTCCGGACTTGAGGGGATCCATCGACCTTTAGAATCCGAAGCTACCGTAGACCACCACTGTTCCCATCTCCTTCTTCATTTTCCACCTTCATCATCATCGGATCACCCTTTTGTCCAATCACCTCTTCCCCTTGCCTCCTCCGGTTCCCTCTACCTCTCCCCATTCTTGCATTGCGTCTATCGTCGATGAAGGTGAGGAAGGAGAAGGATAGAATAGAGGAGGAGCGCGAGGTCGGAGACGACTCACATAGCGCTTCCTTGAGCCTTGATCTCCATCTATTCCTGACCATGTTGCTACAGGCTACACCTTTGTGTGTTCGAATGACCGGCGAGGTTGCAGCTATGGAGGCATTCGCGAAGATGAAAAGTACCCCGCCGGGGCTTTTGTCGGTGCCTGTCACATCGTGTCCCACTTGGGTGCCATCGAGTAGCCACAACTTTGCCAACAACTTCACGTGTACGGGTGCCCGACACCACGAGGTGCCTCTATGAGCTCTGTTAGGTGCATGTTGCTCACTACCTTGACTCCCTGCCAGCGGGCCTCAAAGAGGCCGCCACAACACCCCAAGTGATGGGTCCTCTTCTGACCAGTTTACGGACAACTGGACAATCGGGTTCAAACTTATCTAGAACCCAGTTCGTGGTGGCCTAATCCTGTTTCACTCTAGTTCAGGGAGGCCCAACCTTGGTTCAAAGCCAGTTCAGTTCTACTAGGTCCAGTTCAGGCCAGTTCAGGCCAGTTTAGGCCAATTTCACACCGGTTCAACCCGGTTTATCACATTTCTTGGCTGGTTCAACATATTTTAGGGCAACTTAGTTTTCATCTCGTTTGGAGTTATTTCAGTACCGGTTCAACAGTTTTCAACTTCACTTGGTGAACTTTAGTTTGGTTCAAGCCCAATCGGTCTATTTTGGGCCCATTTTGACATGTGGCAGCATCCTAGTGAGTTATTTGGGCCTCTGGCATGCCCGGATGGCAGTGGGCCCATTTTCATCTTGCATCATCTTTGTTCTTGTGGGCTAAATTCTTAAGATTATATGAGAGAAGGCTGGGCAAGGTGGCATGATTGAAGACATTGAAATCGAGATCGATGTGTCGTTGTTCTCTTTTGCTAGTCTTGTTAAATGTTTCCACTTGAAGATCTTGCTCTTTATGTTGTAGGTTGTTACTTGTTTAAAAATCAACACGGAGAAATGTGAACTCATTATCTTTAACTCTATGTTGTCAAAAGAAGTTGAGGTGATTGCCTAGACAACGAGATGAGGTGAAGCAGCGCCTTCTCCATCTCGGTTTGGCTTTAGTCACTTAGGCGGTCACCCCCTTTGTTGCTAGGTTTCCATGGCACTATAGGACTCTCTCCACCCAATGTTTGGTGGAGAAGGCGGTTCAACGCTTTAGGGTCACCTCTCGACACTTAACATATTAATGCTGAACCACTGGTTAACTGGGTGATTCAGTGCTTCGTTTGGTTCACTTTTAAGTTGCGGATTCACCAGTTATCGGTTCTGTGAGGCCCAATGATGTCTTCTTCTCCTCCCGACTATTTTCACAAACCCGATAGCATCTTCTTCTCCACCTGATTGTCTTGTCCCACAAGATTGCAGTGAACTTCACATGGAGAGGTCATCCTCCTCTCCCTGTTCAGTTCGCCTCTACTACTCAAGACGATTGCCCGGGGCACTAGAGGCGAGGTGAACCCTTCCTCACTTCAAGTGCCTCATGCCTATGACTACATCACATTAACTTGAATGGGACACAACATAGTCGTTCGCAGGATATGTTTAACATGCTATGCACTTATTTATTGATTAAATACTCTAGTCTTCTTCTCTCGAATAGGGGCTACGAGTAAGGATTGACACTGTGTAGTCCATAAGATAGAAAGTAAATTACAAGCTTAGAAAAGTATATGCTTTTTGTAGGTGGAAGATGGTATTATCTAAATTGTATTACAAATCATATCTTGCTTTCTTCTCAATCTTCAAAATTCAAAAATGTATATGCAAAATGTTATATAAAGTATGTGTTAGATTCTTCTAAGATGGCAACAATGAAAGGAAGGGACCTCATCAAGTGGGACCATGTTTGCAAGCCGACCAAAGAGGGGGATGGGTTTGACCTCTCTGGAGGCTACCAACAGTGCTCTATTGTCCAAATGGCTGTGGGAAAAATATTAAAATAGTATATATAAGAAAAGGACGGGGTGGTGTAGATCTAAATTGACATAGAGGAGGATAATTCAATGTGTTTAGGTGATTTAAATATCTTTGTAGAAGTAACTCGAAATCTTTGAGTGGAGAAAGCGACTTTATTTGGCCGACTCTAAATAATTTGTGATTAAGGTTAAAGGTGAATTGAGTTGAATTGAGCAAGGACAACTATGTTGCTCATAACTCGCTGTTATGGGTATGTGCTTTATCTTTCAGGTTATTCTAATTCAGAATTCGTTGAGTTGTTGATGGATCTTACTTTTGTACTACTATTGTTTGCGTTCTGTATGGTAATTGTGGCTGTTGTTCTGTGGCCCTAGAGCAGCTATTAGTATTTATCTGTGGTTAATTTCTTTACCATTTCGAGGATTTCTATTCTGTGATTATATAGTATTCCTGCTAAAGTATACTTTTCTGAGAAGACTGATTTTTTTCTTTTTTCAGTTTGTGGTCAATCATTTTGGAGATTCTAGTTTTACTGTTATGGGAAGAGGCCGGAGATGGTTGACAACTGCCAGTGCAGAACCCAAGAAATGTCAAATGAGATCAGTGTGTGCACCTTTAGAGACTGTATCTGCAGCTGGGAAGTTTCTATGTGGCATATTAAATGATCATCCCCACATCTTTCCTGTTGCTGCTGCAGAGCAACTGAAAGATTTATCCCTGGATAGGGACAATGCTATTGCTCGCCGTGACCAAAACGTGGACTCTGCTGAGTCATGTCTTCATGAGTAAGTGTTACCTTTTGGAAGGCATTAGCACTCATCTTTCTTTATATTTAATTGGAATGAAGCTTGGATTCGGTTATGAAATCCTTTTTTGGTAAAACATGATATGGTTACTCACTTCCATTGTTTACAGAATCGGTGGAATCGGACTGATTCCGACCGATTCTGGAATCCAATTCCATGCGGAAGGACCGATTCCGGCATGAATTCCGCGGAATCGGTAGGAATCGGTCGAAATCGGTAGGAATCGGTCGGAATCGGTCCGGAATCGGAATCGGATCGTTCTTTTTCTTTTTTTGCTATTCCAGTCGGATCGACCAGAATCGGTCCGAATCGGTCCGAATCGGACGGAATCGGTCCGGAATCGGATCGGAATCGGAATCGGATCATTTTTTTTGCTTTTTTTTCTTACCTATTCTGGATCGATTTTCTTCCATTGGATCGGTCGGAATCGGTCCTATCCGATCCGATCCGGATCGGATCGGTACCCACCAATCCCGATTCCGATTCCGATCCCGTGATCCTTGCTCACTTCTGACTTGGTTGCTGGGATATGAATTTTTAATTGTCTAGCTACCTAGTACTATCGAGAGGTTATATGTTCCAAAAAATGTGTAATTTAAAGAAAAATTTTCATTGTAACATTTCAATGAAAGAATTATAGTCAACGAGGGATAAATTCTCTCTTCCATGTTGTGTTAAGTTCTTTAGACATTGGAATATATAACCTTCTCTATGTGAAATATTGGTTAAAGAATGATAAGGTTTTTCATGTTTATCTTCTTGTGCTTTACTTTTGGCATTATCGTGTATAATCTTGCATTGGTGGCAACGTGATGTAACCTTTTTTTTTGTAAAACAAAATTTATGTCTTTTTCCCTTTTGGAAAAGAATTTCATTTTGTTTAGCTTTGACAATTATGAAAATATGTGATATCTCATAGGAGTATTAGCTAATTCATGATATATAAAATATGTATGTTGAAGTTGTTGAATTTTTTATTTTGATATCTTCCCATCGGACTTGCTAAGTTCCAATGTTAATTACATTGAATGTACATTCTATCACCCTTGATTAACTGTCACAACAATGCATTTTTTGGAACCATGCATTCACAAAATAACCATGTAGGATAAATAACCTCATAAACTCAAGGTAATGCAAACTTAGTATTCTTAGTTTGGTTTGAGTTATTTTTTGGGTTTTATTTGATATTTTTTATTTTTTTGATTAAGACTTGATGTCTTTCATCTTTGGGATTTGGTGTAACTTTGATTTTATTTATGTTTGGCTTAACACCTTTTCGGTTTGGATTGTCTTGACTTTTTGTACTTCAAATTTGTTGTATTTTAAGGGATTTCATTTAAGTTTGAGGGATGCTGAATATTCAGATTCTTGGAGTTTTTGGATTTTGGGATTTCAACTAAGATCTTAGACCTGAAGGTCTTTGGGATTTTGAATTTTGAATCATCTAACTTTCAGATTTTTTTAACTTATGCAATTGAGTTTCGTCTTGTTCCTTTTCTTAAGATGGACCGGCTTTTCATTGATTGAAATCTCTTATTCAAAGCTTCACTATTAAACATTTGGTTTGGAGCTTGTTGATATTTTGGATTATGAAGATTTAAGAGTTTTTTAAATAGAATTTTTATTGACTCACTATCTTAATCTTTGAGAATTTCAGTTTTCTAAATGTTCTGATCTTTTTGTTTTTAAGAATTTTGGGTTATGTCCCTTTGGCAGCCCATTATCTTGTAGACTTAGTTTATGTTCAGGTCTGAACCGATGATCTTTTAGGACTAAAGGATTTGGAGTTTAGATTTAAATTCTCAGAATTGGTGATATTTAAGATCTGAGATAGTGAGATCCCTTTTCTTCCTTCAAATTTGATATTTCAGTTTCACCTTTGGAGTCCCAGTTTTTGTTAAAGATATCAGACTGATGAGATGGTTGTTACCTGCCTTCTTTTTTTGGGTATCAGACTTGCCGATTTGTTTTCCAATTCATATATCGTCATGGGTTTAAGACCAAAGATCTGGCATACCCATGAAATTAATTCTCAGACTTCATTTCCGGGTGGTTTGCAGAATTTCCTGAATGCATCATGATTCATTTTTTTGACTGAGATTCTCAGACCTCTTACCTGACAGGTCCTGCAGAAAGTTTTTTTTTTTTTTTTTGGGTTAAAGGATCTTGTCTCCCATATAGACATTTTAACCTGGGAGTCTTGAATTTGAATGTTCAGTTCAGATTTGAGATTGTTGGGCTTAGATTTTAGAATTGCAGATTTTGATTTGAAGAATCTTTTAATTTAAACTTGGATGCCATTAATGTTTTCAGATTTAGAGAACTCATGAGCCTACTGATTTTTTGGCATCTATGTTCAACTCTCTTCCCATTACTCAGAACTCGGTCCATTTTTTATCAATTAGATCATTTGCACATTCTGATTTTTTGTCCTAGACATTTTGGAGGTCGTAAAATTAGAATTCTATTAGATACTCGTACCTTCGGTTCTTAACTTCGGACATTCTGGATCTGGTTTAACAGCCCTTATCTGCAGAATTTGACCTCCTCAGATCTGGAATTACCTTTGAATTTCATCATTCCAACTGATCTGATCATGCAAATGTGATATCCTCTTTAATTTCTAGATCTTAACCTCCATTCAAGAGGAACCTCAAATTTAGATTTCTTGATTCTGATTTCTCCATTTATGAACGTTTCTTGCAACTTTAGGTTTAATGTCTTTAAATGTCTGAACTTTGACTTTGGAGGTATCCTTTAAGCTTCCGAAGTCCCCAAGTTTTAAGATCTTGGATTTCTTAGATCTGGAAGATTAACACAGGTTGATTTATCTAGTTATATACATTTAAAGATTTTATTTCTTTTCCCTTTTTTTTATTTGCATTCCATTGAGCTTATTAGGGTTATCGGTGGACTCTCTGTACACGTTTACATAATCAATTGGCATTGAAAATGTCGTTCATTTAGTAATTGGTACATTGGAGTACATAAATATGGGGAAAGACATAGGAAGCCATAGTTTCCCTTAGATCAATATGCGGGTTTTTTTAGCCCTTTGTGAGCATGAGATATTTTTCACATATCCTCACTATATTTAAAGGTTGGTTTAGCATGGTGACATACATAACCTTTTTTTAAATTAGTGGGATTTACTTACTTTGTAGGTGGAGTTTTATACTCCCTACTTCAAGGGAAGGATCGGTGTATCATGGGGACGTGGCCATATTCCCATCCAGGATCAGTACACCCTGGGACTTGCCCGTGTGCCTGTTTGGGTTCAAACACCTTGGGAGTGTGCCCATGTGCCTGGTCCACATAATTTAATTGACTGGATTCTATATTCTTATATGACATTTAAACTTGTAAGTCAACATAATGGCACAATAAAGTGGCAGCCAGGTCATTTTTAATTTCTAATTGGGCTTGACTTCATGTCAATTCTCAACCCAATTGGCATGAAACCTGATCATCGGCATATTTGGTCTCATTTCCATGTTGATACTCAATCCATTTGATGGTAATTCTCAATTAAATTATGCCCATGATCATTTTTTTCAACAACACTGTACTGTTATCGGTCCCATTTTAAATTCCAATTGGGCTTGATATTTAATTGGCATTTAGCCCAATTAACATGAGATCTGAGGGCTTGTGCAGATGGGCTTCAAAATTGGGCTTGATCCCATCATCAATCTTCAGCCCAATAACCATAATGTGATATTGCGCAAATGGGCTTCATAATTGGGCCTAATTCCATATTGGTGCTTGGCCCACTTTGCATGATATTTAAATCTTGCACCAATGGGCTTTAAAACTAAGTGAAACTGAATGAAATTAAGCCCAATTAGAGGCCGGTGGTTGTGGTTGGCCTGGGCTGATTATCCAATTAATTGCCTGTTGGCATCTAAAAAATGTCGTGACACTTAGAAATAGCAAGTTTCGGGTAAAACACATGAATGAAAATCGAACAGGCAAGGTGGGACCCACATTTCATTGCATTTAAGTTCAACAGGCTGAATGGGCCCGATAAGCCTTATTGGGTCCGAACGAATGGACGACAGCCTGATAACGGTCAGACATCACCATCTTGTCAGCCCAATCCAAACTTGAGCAACACTGAAGTCGGATCGAAAATCCGACTCGAATTCAATAAGTTACGTGCAAAATGATGAAAACAGGCTCCCGAATGATCTTTGGTAGGCTTAATGGACCCAAATAACAAAACAAGTGGGCTCACGGCATTGTACCAGTCAAGACATTTCCAACGGCACCCCAATTGTCAAAATCTGACTTTGGACAATAAAATGACCGTTTTGCCCTTGTGGGGTCCGAGCAATCTGGGGAAGATTCAAGGAAAAGTGACACCACCAGAAGGTCTATTTGACTTCCAGATAAACAATGACAGAGTTAGATCGGCAATCCGACTCAGATTTGAAAAGTTATGAGGAAAACATCGAAAGTCAATTTTCGAATAGCTTTAACAAGGGCATATCAGGTACAAAAGACAAAACAAGTGGGTTGATGAAACTGTACTAGTTGAGGGCATCGTTTCCCATCTTGCGAGATTCTCGTGAAATCTCGCGAGAATCTCGTGAAATCTCGCGAGAATCTCGGTCCGGCGGCCTTGCGAGATCTGGAACAGCCGAAATAGGTTGTTTCGGAAGTCCAAGGGCCGGCATTGGCCAAGAGACGGTGGAGCCACCGCTGCGGGACGAGCATGATCCGGGATCTTAGAGATATCGGGTCCTCTTGACTCGATAATTCCTAAAAGAGGGATCCGGTCTTGAGATATCGGGTCCTCTTGACCCGATATCTCTTGAGAGCGGGATCCAGTCACTTAAGTGACCGTATCCCGCTCGACCCGGGTCCTCTGAACCCGGTATAAGCGTCTTCCCCACCCTCGGGCGGGGAAGAGCCGCAGCGGTGTGCTATGGCAATTGTGCAGCCATGGCGCCAGAATACAGTGCCAATGTGACCAAAAATGGGTCTAATCAGACCGTAAGCTCCATAGAAACATATCTGTGGGTTTATTATTAAGCTTTTTTTCTTGTATTTTCAAATTTATATTATTATGTAGTATATCCTACGTAAATGAAATCCGAGATCCGATTTCCCGAGATTTTTCTAAGAATTTCACGAGATCTTTTCTCTTTCACCTTTCTGAGACGAAGCTAAGATCCGAGACGGCAATCCTTGGTTGAGGGCTTCGCAACGGTACCCCGAATGTCAGAATCCGATTTCGAATGATACTCGAACGGTAAAATGACATCTTTCACCCTTGATAGTTTTGGACAATTCAGAATAGGCCTGATAATATTGTGGTGCATCATTAAATCCGCCTAGCCCCATATTGAGCAACATCAAAATCAGATCAGAAATCTGACTTGTATTCGACAAGATATAGACAAGACAGCGAAAGTGGACTTCTTAGCGGTCTTTACTGGGTTTAGTGGGCCCAAATGACCAAATCAGTGTGTCAACAGTATTGTCTTGACCGAGAGCTTTACAATGGTGCCTTGAATGTCAGAATCCGACTTCGGGCAAAAAAATGACCGTTTTGCCCCTATTGGGTCCGAATGAATTCAAACAGGCCCATTAATATCTGGCACCAACAAAAAATCTGCCTGACTTCCAGATGAACAACACTGAAGTTGGATCATTAATCCAATTCATATTCGGAAAGTTATGAACAAAATTTGAAAAATTACAAAGTCAACATGCACTTCCAAACAGGGGTAAAACTGTTCAAATAATTTTGAACAGTTAGATCTATGCACGGAAATCAAAGTTTTGTTGCATAGATATTTAATTGTATTTTAAATATAATTTTCGAAATTTTTGTGGGCCGAGATTACACTAATTGGAAGAATCTATCAAATCAATGATTTCTGGACAAGTTGAAAATTCTCAACAATAGATATGATGGAGCACAAGATCTAGAATCTTTGAAATATTTTCTGAATTATTCCAGTCAATTTCAGTGTTAATTAAATTAATTCCATCCGGAATTAATACCGACTATTGGATCGAGTCATCAATACAATGTGAGGAGGGTGCACACATATGATGGACATGATGTATTCTCAATTCAAATAATAGATCATACTTATGATCAATGGCTAGAATTGAATAGTCATATGATCTATCCTCACCGTTGGATCTAAAAGATTAAATATCCACCATTGGATTTGACATTTAGATGGAGATTAAGTTAAATGCTGCAGCGAACCCTCCTCCCGTAACTGCACAGGACCAGGTCAAAAAGGAGGCTGCCTCACATCTTTTCCAACTTCCCCACGTTTCTCTCTCTCTCTCTCTCTCTCTCTCTCCCACCTCCTCCTATTGCACATAACGAGAGAGGAGGCAAAAAGAAAGAAGAAGACAGAAAAAGAAGAGGAGGCGGATTTTTGAAGAGGGGCTTCGGACTGCTGTCATCTCTCTCTCCATGGCTGCCAAGTCTCTGTGCGGCCACTATTGCAAATGTCCATAGGAGGAGAAGAGATCATTGAAGCCCCTAAAGCTCCCTGCTGTTACCTACATCTCATATGCCTCCCCACGATGCCATTGCGACTGCCAACAGAAGCCTTCTTCTCTGTTGCGGTTACGCCAAGAGGAAGGGGGGGGAAGAAGAGAGCTCTTGCCCTCTGTTGCTGCTATGCCAAGAGGGAGAGAAGAAGAAGACGCTGCTGTCATCTCCTCCTCATTCCCCATGGCAGATGACTCCTCCTGATGTGTTGTCAAGACTTGCAGCTCTCTTCACGTTGCTGTGCATGGAGGAACCTATTGTTTGCCATCTGCTGCCTATGTTGCTCTTCTCTACACTTCTGTGGCTGCCTTCGCCTGTCTCCTATCAAGGAGGAGCTGAGGGGCTGCTATCGGTTTGCCACCATGCTGCCTTGTCTTCTTTTCATGGTTCTACCGCCTACAGTGCCCAAAGGAGAGGCGTTCTTGAAGGAGGAGAACCGAACCCCCAGCCACTGCCTTCTTTATTCTCTCCCATGCTACTACGCCAATGGAGGAAAGGAATGGACTTTGGTTGCTGCTAACGACCTGCACAGCCAATGCCTCCTTTCCCTCTCATGTTGTAAACCAATGAAGCCCTGCTGTCCCTGATGACCTGCAGAAAAGTTGGAGAGGATCGGGAGATGCCGATGGAAACATCTTCTAGTGAGTTTGCTGCGTCTCCCACACCCGATGGAAGGTAAACCTGCTGCCCATGCTCGTACTGTTGGGATACTGCCATAGCCCTCCTGCTGCTGCTCAAAATGATGATGTGTCAGATGGCTGTCCACCTACCATCTGCTATTTCTACCATTTGCTACTTCTATCGGATGCTGCCTTCACCTATCTGAGGTGAAGGAGAAGAAGCTGATGTCCTCTGCCCAGTGCCCACCCATCTGTTGTTGCTCTATGCAGCGCATGAAGGGAGGAGAAAAGGGAGTTGATGGCTTCCCTGGATGGTCTACATGTTGATTGTCTTTGGATGCCACAGCAGTACAAATAAGAGAAGTCGTTGTTGCTTTCATTGTGAGAAGTACCCACAGGAGAAGAAGAAAGAAGAGGAGGGGGCTCTCCCAGCCCCCTGCCATAGGCCGCCAGGGCCCATCTTAAATCAAAATTGTCATTTGGCCGACAGGGTCCATGTTTATCAGAATCACCAATGCCGCCAGGGCCAGATTCTACAAGAAATTTCAAGGCTGCCAGGGCCCCAATGAAGCTCAAACAGGCCTTTAAGGCCCAATGAAGACAATCTGGCCTACAGGGCCTTAAGAAACTCAAATCGGTCATCAAGGCCCGAACGAGATTTGACTGGCCAGCAGGGCCTTCAAAAAAAATAAAATTTAATCAAATCTGAAACAAAAATTTTTATCTAAGAGCCTATTTTACATAGGTTACCTCAAGGGACGGACACTCGGGCATGACTCCGGCGTGTTTGATCCTGGACGGGGAAATGGGCAAGTCCTCATATTCTACCGATCCTTCCTCCAAAGTAGGGAGTATCAAACTTCACCTACTAAGGAAGGTATATCTCATCAATTTAAGGGGAGGTCATGTCAAAATTTTCTCTTTAATTAAGAATGAGATAAATATGCTAAGGAAGGATCATCCTACGTCCATCAAGGGCTAAGGAAAATTCATCAATGGAAAACATGACATTTTATGGCCCCCACATGTAATTTACATTCGAATTTACCAATAATTTTATTTTTTTATCTGAGTCAACGGATGAATCTTTACCATATATTTCTCAAAAGAGTAATGGGAGTAGTAGTAATCTTTTTAGTTTTCTTCTTGCTTATGATGAAGAACATATTTTTGATAGTGAAATATATGATGCTCCTATTTATAACTATCCCAAGTGACAGCCCTCTAGATAGTCCAAGAAGTGTAGAAGAAAATATTATTGCAACTGGACAAGAAGATTAGGAATTGGAATATCCAATGCTTAAACAATTAGAAGTTGTTCTTGCAACTTCTCAATCAGCAATTTCCCAGTAGGCAAAGTATCCAATTAGATGGTAGATTCAAAGCTGCCTTCAAAGCAAAGTATCCAGGTAACCAAATAGGCATTTCTCCAAGAATACTTTTTGCCTAATATTTAGAAAATGAGTGCAAAGATGCCGCTTTTAAGTGAACATTAAAAGGGTTATCATTCTGTAATAGTATTCCCATCCCAGGATACTATAAAACAAATAAAAAATATGACATTAGAAAGTCCAGAACATACAAAGGAAAACCACATGACTCTCATGCCAGAATAGAAAAAAAGGAAACATTTAGTCCGTAACAAACGGTGTAAATGTTATCTTTGTGGAGAAGAAGGGCACTTTGCAAGTGATTGTCCTAATGATTGAAAAAGTGTCAAAAGAGTCGCAGTCTTTGAACAACTTGATATTCCTAAAGACTGTGATATAATTTCTGTCAGTGAAGGAGAACCCCAAAGTGATGTGATATACAGCATCTCAGAAAACGAAGAAAATCAGGAGCTAGTAAATACTGTGCACATTACTGAGCATGCATATATGTTTAGAGAATATGATCATACCTATTGGATAGGAAAAACAAATAGCCAGTATAGGACTATGATTAGAGTAACAAAGGTACAATGAGTGCAAACATCTGTGGTTAATTAATGATGAGAATATTTCAGCACAATATATGAACTGCCATTGTTGCAAGGTACCAGCCACTGAACAACACAGAATTCATTGTCAAAAATGCAATATCACATCATGCGGACTCTGCAGTCAGCACTACTTTGATAAGAAGGTACCAATCTCTAAACCCGCACCAGTTCAATGTAATTCAAGGAATCTTTTATATGAACAACAGGATTATATCAAATGGTGTGAAATGGAGAACAGCAGGCTCAAACAAGAGCTTGAAGCAACAAAAGAAAAAACTGAAGCTGATGTGCAATATTGGAAGCAACAATATTTAGACTGCAAAACTGAAGAATTAGAAAATGAAAGAAAGAACTAGAGGTAAAAGATAGAAGAAAGAAAAAAAAGGCAAACCAGTGATAGAAGAAGAGTCAAATGTTCTGATTACAGAAGAATCTCAGAAATATATAGTCAGCAGAGAAACAGGAATTCTCCCAACCAAAGAAAATCAAGAACATGCTCTTAACATTCAGGTAGAAATTGATTTCTCTGAGATACAAAACTTTGTTACTTCCATCAATACACAACCAGTAATAACCACTGCAGCAGCAATTGAGGAATTAGATACGGAAGAAGACGAATATATCCAGGTATCTGAAATAGCAGGATATGGAGGTAAGGAAATTCAACCTAGTTTCCAAGAAAAATTTCTGGATATTATTCAGACAATAAAAAATAGGGATATGTTAGAGAAAATCCAATGAGATACTGGTCCAAAAATCAAATAGTATGTCAATTGGACATTATTAATCCTGAATTAGTCATTTAAGACCGTCCTATAAAACATGTCACTCCACAAATGCAGGAATCCTTTTAGAAACACATTAAGGCATTATTGGAAATTGGGGCAATACGACCAAGTAAAAGTAGACATAGGACAACTGCCTTCATTGTCTACTCTGGTACCAGTATAGATCCCAAAATTGAAAAAGAGGTCAAGGGAAAAGAAAGGATGGTGTTTAATTATAAAAGGCTCAATGACAATACACACAAAGACCAGTATAGTCTACCAAGAATTAACACAATTATCCAAAAGATAGGAGGAAGCAAAATTTATTCAAAATTTGACCTGAAAAGTGGATTTCATCAGGTGGCTATGCATCCAGAGTCTATCCCATGGACCACCTTCTAGGTTCCCAATGGTTTATATGAATGGCTGGTAATGCCATTTAAACTGAAAATTGCTCCCACAATTTTTCAAAGAAAAATGGATAATTGTTTTAGAGGAACAGAAGAATTTATAGTGGTTTATATTGATGACATTTTAGTCCTTTCAGCAACAGAAGAAGAGCATGCCAAACATCTAAAAATAATGCTGGGCATTTGTCAGAAAAATGGACTTGTACTAAGCCCCACAAAACTGAAAGTTGCTGTTTCAAATATAGAATTTTTAGGAGCAACTATTGGAAATCAGCAGATAAAACTCCAGCAACACATCATAAAAGGGTTAGCTGATTTCAATGAAGAAACATTGAAAACAACTAAAGGTCTTCGGCCATGGTTAGGTTTACTTAACTATGCACACAGTTATATTCCTCACATGGGAAGACTACTTGGACCACTGTATTCAAAGACCAGTCCTACAGGAGAAAAAAGGTTAAATCAGCAAGACTGGTCATTAATTAAGCAGATCAAGACACAGGTACAAAATTTACCTAATCTAGAACTTCTTACACAACAATGCTACATTATTATTGAATTAGATGGCTGTATGGATGGGGAGGAATCTATAAGTGGAGAAAGGAAATTTATGATCCAAAGAATACAGAAAAAATTTGTGCATACGCAAGTGGAAAATATAGTTCACCAAAGGCTACTATTGATGCTGAAATTCATGCAGTAATGAATAGTCTGAATAATTTCAAGATATACTATTTGGATAAATCGGAACTCTGTATCAGGACAGACTGTCAGGCTATAATTACTTCAACAAATCAGCACAGAATAAACCATCCAGACTCAGATGGATAGCCTTTACAGATTTCATCACAGGATTGGGAACTCCAGTCAGTTTTCAGCATATAACAGGTATAAATAATGTTCAACAATATTTAGACTGCAAAACTGAAGAATTAGAAAAAGAAAGAAAGGAACTAGAGGCAGAAGATAGAAGAAAGTAAAAAAAGCAAACAAGTGATAGAAGAAGAGTCAAATGTTCTGATTACAGAAGAATATCAGAAAATATATTCAGCAGAGAAACAATAATTCTCCCAACCAAAGAAAATCAAGAACATGCTCTTCAACATTCAGGTAGAAATTGATATCCCTGAGGTACAAAACTTCAAAGTAAATGCTATACTTGACACAGGAGCCACAACATGCTGCATCAACTTATTGCCTTAGCCATTGGTAGTCCATTCATGTATATAGGACATCCTATGAGCTGAAAATGTATAGATCCTAAATCATTGAGGCTCTAGATCTTACATAGAATAGGTTTTCATAAAGACATTTATGCAAATTTCAGGTGCTAGAAGGTACAAGCTTCCTTGTTTTATTTTTTGTAATTGAGATACTTATGGCCTTCGGTCCCAAGTCCAGAAAAGAAAAGAGGAGGGTTGCAGTAAGTGACAGTCAACGTAAAACAAAGTCACATCCACTGATATGGATTCAAATGATATAAATGTTGGGGCCTACTTACTGAACGATGTGTTATATCAGTGCTTGAATGTGATGAAGAATACAACAAAGGTGAGACGTTCCTCACATGTGACGCCTTACATAAGCACTCTAATGTGGTGTTAAATAAGCAAGGGTTTCCACATCAAGGATGGGTGTAAGAAGTTGAGAGTAAAATAGAGAGCAATATATAAGCTCTTTAACTAACTTAAAAGAAAATAGACATTCTTATAGAAAGAAAGTTAAGAAAGAAAATATTGAAGGAAGGATAAGAATAGGTACTAGGAATCTTTGATCTCTTGCAGGAAAACTTATGGAAGTTGTTGATAGTATCAGGAGAAGAAAGATTAATGTCGTGTGTATCCAAGAAACTAAGTGGATGTGAGAGAAATGTAAAAATGTAGGAAATATAGGTTATAAACTATGGTATACTAGAAAAGAGAGAAATAAAAATGGGATATGTATCATTGTTGATAAGACATTAAATGATGCAATTGTTTTAATAAAAAGAGTAGGAGATAGGATTATCATGGTAAACTTGATTATAAAAAGAAAGATAATTAATATAATTAGTGCTTATACTCCACAAATTGGAGATTAAATAAAAAATTTGGTAAGATATCAATGATCTTATGCAGAGTATACCAAATGAAGAAAATATATTTATTGGAGGAGACCTCAATATATATGTTGGAAACAAATGCCATGGATATAAAAAGTTCACGAAGGTTTTTGATATAAAATTTTAAATGAAGAAGGAAAAAATATTCTAGAGTTTTTAATTTGTTATGATCTTATTCTAACTATTTTTATTTTATTAAAAGAGGATCTCATTTAATAACATTTAAAAGTGAACAAAATAAAAGTTAAATTGACTTCATTTTCACAAGAAAGTCTAATCAATTTATTTGTAAGAATTGTAAAGTTATTCCGAGTGAAATTTTAACAAGTAAACATTGATTAGTGGTTTTAGATATTAATATTAAAACACAAACAAACACATTTAAAATAAATATTTCTCGTAAAATAAAATTGTGGGAGTTAAAAGAGATGAAACAAAAAACATTTAAAAATGAACTTATCAAGATAAATGATTGCAAGTTAGACGTAGATGTTAATGTTATGTGAATGAACATGGCTCTAAATATTAGAGAGATTGCTAAAAAAATATACTTGGAGAGTCTAAAGGACAACGACATGATTCACTTTAAAAGAAAACTTGGTGATGGAATGAAGAAGTGCAAAAAGCGATAAAGAATATCAAAGATTGGCATAAAAAATTGTCCAAGAGTGATAATAGCAAAACTTACGAACAATACAAGGTAGCGAAAAGGAAGCAAAAAGAACTATTAGACGAGTAAGAGATGACGTTTTTAAACATATGTATGAGAAACTTATAACTAATGAACGCGGAAAAGATATTCATAAATTGGCAAGGATGAGAAAGAAAAGATATTCATGGTTTGCCGGGTCGTGACCCGGCCCCAACCCGGTCAGATTTGGGCCCGACCGGCTTGGTTGCGACCCGGCCGGGACGACTCACCTGGCCGGGTCGCAGGGGTCGTGCGATATGACCGTTGCCAATGGATTGGGGGTGCTCCACCCCCCCATTCATATGACCGTTGCCAACAGATTAGGGGTGCTCCAGCTCCCCTTACTCCCACCTCCCACTCTCACTCTAAAGCTCTCATTGCTCTTAAATTTTGCTCTCATTTTTTTTATTTACTTAATTATTTCATTAAGTACTTCATTAGTTCATTTAGGATATTTATTTAATACTTGTTTCATTGATTAGTTTGTTAGGCAGTTTCTTCTTTTTAATACTTACTTACTTAGATAGTTAGTTAGCTAGAAGATTAGTTAGATATTTAGTTTAATAGTTACTTAAGTACATAATTAGTTAGATGGTATAGTTAATTACTTACTTAGTTACATAATTAGTTAGTCATTTTTTTTACATAATTAAAAGTTTACGGGGGCGCGATGATGCTGCTGGATACGGGGGCGCGAGCATTTTATAAGTATAAGGGACCCCAGATCCGCCCATATCTCCTACAACGTCGTTACGTTTTACCGGCGAGGAGCAATATACCCATGCGACCCAAGATGCCGATCATGGTACAAGGCCGCAAGGTAGAGGAGGTCATCGTAGCCATGAAGCTGGAACATAATACCATGATGTCTCCAACTATGCATACGATTCATCCCATGGCTCTTGATTCCCTACATACGATCAAGAGTATTGTGGAATGAATTATGTAGAGTCATCAGATACTTTAATCCAATCGACCTATAGTTATGACGACTCGTTTGAATCAAGTCTTAGGATAGTTTCCCGAAGGACTGACGAATATGATCGTCATGTGTACATGTATCAAGCTATGTACTCAACCCAAATGACATGGGGAGAGTACATCAACTACCTACAAAATGTAGAACACGTCACATTGGAATAAAGTTGATGCATTATTTGTTTAAATCATGTCATTTATTTTTCTTCGAAATTCTTGTATTTTTTTGAATTTTTTCGCATTTTTCTTATTTTTTTTGAATTTTAAAAAAATAATAAAAATGGGTTGCGACCCGAGTCGTGACCCGGTCGCAATCGGGTCAGCCTGGGGGTCTCGCGACCTGGTCGCGACCTGCGACCCTTCCTTCCTTGCTCAAGATCTTAACCAAGTAAGATGCGTTATGGATAAAGAATAAAAATTTTTGATTAAAGATGATGATATCAAAGAAAGATGGAAAAATTATTTTGATACTTCTTTTAATGACCACTATATTAAAAACTTAGATGTCATTGAGAATGTGACAATATTTAATTTGAATTATATTAGGAGAATTCAATTTTCAGAAGTTAAAGAAGTTTTGAAGATGATGAAAGCAAGTATGGCATGTGGTCTAGATAGCATTCCTATTAAAATGTGAAAATGTTTGGAAGATTTAGCGGTGAAATGGTTAACTCGACTTTTTAACAAAATTCTAACACTGAAAAGAATGTTGAATGAATGGAGAGAAAGCATCATTGTACTTATTTTTAAGAAAACATGATATATATATAAGATTATGCAAATTAAAGAGGAATTAAACTTCAAACTCGTGAGTTATATTATGAAATTATGAGAAACATTATTGGGTGTCGATTACAAAATTGTACAAATATTTTCGTTAATCAATTTGAATTTATACATGGCCGATTTATAATTGAAGCTATTTTTTGTAAGATATTAAGAAAGATTTATTTATAATTTTTTTACTTAGAAAATGTCTTTGATAGAGTTGTAAGAGAGGTTTTATGATGGGTATTAGAACAAAAGATAGTATTTGTTAGATATATACAAGTGATAAAAAAATATATACGATGAAATAATCACAAGTGTATACACAATTAGAAGATAAAAAATATTCTCATTTCAATTGACTTAGATTAAGGGTTTATAATAAGTACTTATTTTTTGCATTAGTTATTAATGAATTAATGAAAACTATACAAGATGATATATCTTGGTGTATGATATTTGCAGATGATATCATAGTGATAGATGAGACATAAGAAGAAGCGAATAGGAAGTTAGAATTATGAAAAAATACTTTAGACATTAAAGGTTTCAAGATAAGAAGAACTAAAATAGAATATATGTATTGCAAATTTAATGAAAATAAAAAGTAGGTAATGGTGTTAATTTGGATGGGGTAATATTATCTAAACGAACTCAATTCAAGTATCTTGAATCAATTATTCAAAAAGATGGAGAATATGATGAAGATGTTAATCATCGAATTAAAGTAGATTGAATGAGGTAGATATTGACGACAAAAGTTCTATGTGATTATAAGATTTCGTTAAAGTTAAAAGAAAAAATTTATCGTATAAATATAAAACTTGCAATGATATATTGTAGTGAATGTTGGATAATAAAAGGAAAATATATTTCTAAAATATGTGCTGTTGAAATGAGGATGTTATGATAGATGAATGGTTATATTAGATTAGATAGAATTATAAATGAATATATTAGAGAAAATATAGGAATGGTGACAATTGTATATAAATTGAAAGAAGAAATATTGAGATAATTTGAATATTTTAAACATAGGCCTCAAGAGGCTTTAGTAAGAAAAGTAGAAAATATTAAAATAAAAGACACAAAAAAGATGTGGTAGACTTAGGTTAACTTGAAAGAGGGTAATTCAATATAATTTAGATGATTTAAATATCTTTGAAGAGGTAACTCAAAATCAACATGAGTAGAGAAAGATAATCCATATGGCTGACCCTAAGTAACTTGGAATTAAGGTTCGAGTTGAGTTGAGATACTTCTGTCCTTGACAAATTTCATGTGTATTTGAATTTTATCATTCTATCATGTAATCTCGGTACCCGACCTTAACAAATTATAAGTCCCTGTTCTTTAGGGCTCTGAGGGCATCCAATTGGATAGGCAACCCTTAGATTGCCATACATTCCTCGGCAGTGGCTGAATTGGGGGATAACTTCTATCCCTAGGCACATCAGGTATACACTTTTTCTTTGCTTGACACAGCCTATGGGTGTTGAAGCTTAAGCTTTCAATTTGATGCCGGCCAGCCATTGTTCTACACCTATTAATCAGTGTCCGGATCCCCTTTGACACATGACCTATCTGGCCTCAATTAACTAATCTCAGCCCTGATAGACCTGTCTTTTCTGATGTTTCCCCTCATCTGTAGATTTATCAGTCTCTGTGGAATTTTGCAGTTATCTGAGACCTTGTGAATCATGTACTGCATATGAACAATATCTTAAACTGCCTGTTGCTTATCATTGGTCGGCTGTGCAATCAGAAAATATTCTCTTTATTGTACACAGCACAGAGACTTGTCATTTTGGGTATTTGAAACCTGAACAAACCCGAGCTTGGATCTTTGTCGTCCTAGGATTATGGCTCCTTCTTTGTCAAGGACTTTTGGATCCTTATTTGCTTAATATGTGGATTCCATGGAGATAGGATTTGAATGGAAGTAGTTGTTACTTCTTCCTTCCTTTGCTCCTTTTTACTTGGTATTTGTGAAAATTTTAAGTGCCAACAGAGTGCATTTTGGACAATTTATCTTTTTTTTTGCTTACTGTACCTAGTCTTATGCAACATGGATCTTGTCATCCTTTGCTTTCTACTAGCTAGTTGTGATATTTGTCTAGCATTCTATTGAAAAATTTCATTGTTTATTTTTTTCTTTGGGTCCAGCAGGGATGGCACACTAATGAGATTAGCACTCATTATCCATATTTTTCAGAAAACAACAGTTCGTTGGCCATACTTTTTGCTGAGATGTCGCTGCTATGTTATTTTTAATGTGATTCTTATGTAAACAGCTCCTTGTGAAGTACGAACTTTTCTCACCTTGTGCTTAAAGAGCATGCTCTCTTTTTCTTACATCAAGGACCCTTGTAACTACAGAAAGTCAAGGTAGATTCAGCATTAGAAGACAACTAGGCACATCATTCCATCATGGTGCTGGAGCACCCTCCTAGTGGTCCAAATTCACATTTCCTCTAAAACTCTCTCAAAAAAGTCAAGATCATAATCTTTATCTTGGGTTTAGTTGTGTGCACTGGTATTAGAGTTTAGTTGTCGAGAGAATAATTGGTGAAACCTAATTTGATGAATCATGCCTAATCTTTGCATTTTTTCCAACAAAGAATTCTTTATGAAATATATATATATATATATTTAATGAATGCCAAACACCCTTTTTAACAAGTTTTGTTTCAAAAACATATTTTTGTAACAAAAAAATTAATTTATCATGCAACCAACCATCCCATTTGGTTTTGAAGTTTCTCCACAGTTCTAACTTTCTATTAATTTCTTCATGTGGCTCATCCATCAATGTGATATCATATATCACTATGCTTACTCTCTTCTTAATCATGGCAAAATGCTCACTTTTATGCATCAATTTAATGAAACGTATGCATATAAAGAATCATTAATCAATTTTCTATTCAGATTCACATGTCATATATGATTGACGTTATTTTCCTACAAAATCTGCAAATCCATATTAAGAGCATAATCAAACTACCACTAAGTTCCTTAGCTCATGCAGAGTGAAGGTTCAGTGGGCTGAGCCAGCTCGGAACAAAACTCAACCATGGAATATTTAAGTTTTTATGTGAAAAATTCTTTGGAATGGGTTGCTTCGTGCTAGTGCTAGTAGGCTGAAGTGGATCTAGGAGAAGATGAGAAAAGTTGTATTTTGTGGGATATTTGATGCAGATGAAGACATTGTTTCAAAGATGTGGGGTTACATCTCTTATATGTCTGGTATTCTCACGCCTCCTCGACATTTTAACACAAAGGAATTTGGAGGTGCAAGTGTTAAAACCAAGTGAATGTAGCTTTGTGGCTACTTTAAGATTTAGTTATTCCCTTCCTGAAAAAATATTTTACTGAAATTTTCATCATGTCAGAGTTAAAATTTCATGTTGTAGGTTTACTAATAAAAAGAACTAAGAAAAAATATATTTTCTTCTATTTCATTTCCGATGCATTATTTAATATAAATACTAGGAGTTTAAATGGAATCTAATATTCTAAAATTTTGAATCAATTTTGATAACAAATTACAGATTTGGAACATATTAATGTATCTTAGAAGCTATTGGATATTCTAATAGCTTAACAGAATCAGTTGATTATGTTTTCATTTTTCGAATTTTAAGAAATTTTAATATACTAAATTAATATTATAATAAAAATAATAAAATTTTAAGAACATAATATATAAAGTGATAAAAAAGATAAAATTAAAATTTTAAAGGGATTGAATCAAATGTTAGTAATTATATGTGATTCATTAACTTATTTTTAAATAAAATAGAATATATGGGATGCATTTCATAAAGTATCAAATTTAGTTCTGATTCCAACTACAGAATCAAAATAAAAATGGAGCATAGTGATTCTGAGTTAATTAGGATTGGAATACCAGAACCCTAATCAGAACTGGATACAGGTGATTTTGCTGCCGAATCTGACACTTTTGCCATCCCTTAATAAAGACTCTATATAGAACTTTTCAAAATGTTTCATTGAATTTCGTACAATACCAATTTTACTTGTCATGGAAAGAACTATTGGAAACTTATTATAGAATTCAAAAGATGAAATGTCAAAGATAAATGTCTTGTAGAAGACCCTAAGAAGTACATAAGCAGATTTTGAAGTTTTGGATCATTCATTAATATCTTCTAGATGCATGTAATTCTGAAGCACAAGGTAGCACTATGAACTTTACTCTGATATTAGATAACTTCTTAATTGTCACAACCACCCCTAAGATAGATGAACCATCTCCCCCATAATCTGCCACCTATTCCTTTTCTCCTAAGGGTGTAAATAGATTTTATCAACAAAATCTGAAAAGTGATCCAAAACCGCCCCACCCAAAACTGATAAATTTTTATATTCTGACTGTGCTCAGAGTCCATTTTTGCCCGACATTTTTACTTCAATATTGGATAACTTCTTATTGTCGCAACCACCCCCTAAAACAGATGAACCATCTCCCTCCATAATCTACTACCTATTCCCTTTCTCCCAAGGGTGTTCAATAGATTTTATCAACAAAATCTGAAAAGTGATCCAAAACTGCCCCACCCAAAACTGATTAATTTTCATATTCTGACTGTGCTCTGAATCCATTTTTGCCCGACATTTTGGCATTGTATATAAAATTGTAGCTGCATCAAGTTCGGACCCATTGTCTTCTAGCTTCGAAAACTGTCTTAATTTTTATATCAAAACCAAATTGTGCTTTAACTGATCCAGTGAGATAGAATTATGATGGCCTTGATGGGGCTTAGAACCAAAGTTTTGATACTTGACCTGTTCTTGATTTTTTGGTACTCAACATTGGGGCCTTCTCCACCCTAGATCCCTGTTGCAAGGATCGTAGGATCGGGATTGGTGGGGACCGATCCAATTTGGATCAGATCGGTCCGATCCCTATTGATCTGCCGACAAATCTAGAATCGGTTTGGATCGGTCAAAATTCTTTTCTTTCTGCAAAAAAATCAGAAAAAATGGGAAAAACTTGAAAAACTTTTGAAAATTGAGAAAAAAATGAGAAACAATTGTTAAAAAGAAGAACACAAGAAACTTGTCCAATCTTGGATATTTACACAACTTTGACGTTGAGTTTATAAGACACATGAACACAAGTGGATACAAATTGTAACATATCATGCAATACAAAGTCTACTTAATTTTCATTTCACATTCCACTAAATAAAAGAAGAAAATACAATTGATATGAAGATACTTTACACCGATGAACGATTTCATCACCACCAACTATGAATTTGTCCCGAATCTTTATCTTGCTCGTCTTGATCTTCTTGGATTCTTTACTGACTCTGATCAGTCATGATTGACTCATACCCATAGGAAAATAAAGATTGGGCCATCTCGCTAAAATCATAAACTCCACTCTCGGCTGGAGCTGGAGGAGAGGATGGATAATAAGGCTCAATGTCTAAAGTAGGTTTTGGATAGGAAGATGCAAACTCATCGAATACATTCATCTTCGTCCAATGTCTGCTGCTCCTTCCACTTAAACACGAATGTCTTCTCTCACTCAAATCATCTGGACCTACTCCACTCGTGCGTGCACTGTTAGTAGAGCCACCCTCACCTGAGACTTTGCCTCCACCTCCACCTCCACCTCTACCCCCCGTACGTTATTGTTGTGTGGCTGGAACAAATTCTTTTCATCCTCATCTAATGAAGGTGGTTGAGGGTCTCAGTATCGAAGAGATGATGTCGGCATTTGATACTTATCTTCTTCCTCTTCAAAGTTTATTGTCCTTGACTATTTTGTTGTGTAGGCGTACAAACTTTCTTTAAAACCTTGAATAAGTCACCATTCTTCATGGTAGTGGTAGATAGTCCAACACTTGGAACTCTAGCTAGAGCTACGGTGGGAGCTGAATGTCGCTCTAGAGAAGCTATAGTGTGGGGTGGATCAGGAAGTGGAGCTGTGCATGGAACTTGAGTTTCTTTTTCTTTCTACATTTGTTCATCCTTACTAAGGATGTTGTCAAGCTCACTTTCGGCCCATGATCTGTCATTCAGGTCGAACTCTGGCTCTCCCTCAACATTCTTGCCTTCCACCCATACTGCAAGTGGATGCTCTTCTTGGAAGAGGTACTCCAAGTCTACATCCCCTTGTGACAAGCCTTGAGTGGCTTGAGCTTGGGCTCTTTCTTGGTGTAGTCCACCTGCAAATTGTGCAAATCTTTGTTGGGATAGTTTTTCCCTATCTTTGATATTCTTGATCCTCAGCCTCATATTATAATGGCAATAGACTAGCTTCTCCAATCTTGCACTCTTCAACCTATTTCTTCGCTTCGTGTGAATGAGGTTGAAGGTGCTCCAATTCCTCTCGCATTGGGATGATGAAGTGCTCTGACTTAGCACCCGAATTGCAATGTATGCTAGTGGATTCCAACCAGTCATGTTTGTCACTTGAATCCATCACTCAGTTGTAAAGAAGACAAGTAATGAAGGCATTAGTAACTGTGTGATATTCTTACAAGAACCTTTGATTTATGTTAAATTTAATTGGTTGAGGTAATGTTGGCACCCCAAAATTTCGCAAATAGTGAATGGACAATATGGAGGTGGTTCAGATTGTGAAAAAAAAAATGATGACATGCGTACACATTGGCATGGTCAGTCCCATGGTAGACAGCCCCCTAGCGAAGTGAAAACTCACAAATTTGATCCATTTTATCAGCCGGAAGTGGCGTACCTGTGTTGGCGGCAGCACGTAGCCCACAGCTAGGTCCAATCGACAGTCAATCCTGATCCAGAAAATAAAACTGTATGGGTAGTCACGGCCTGGGGTTGAACCAGCAGAGATAGCCCAATGGGACGGTCAGCACTGTGTGGATCCAGTCAAATGTAGGCCCACATAGGCTTCACAGCAAGCCTCTTCCAAGAGAAGTCTCGTAGGAGCAGGAGGACTGTGCAAATAGAACCGTTGGAGCAATTGGGGGGAAGGAGAAACCGAATCCCACATATGTCGAACCAATCCCAGCCCTTTTCTAAGTGGAGAAAGATCTCTTTGCGGAAGGATCTCCCGCCGGAAGGAAAACCCCGTGAGGTTACGTTAAATCAACGTAACAGAATCATGGAAGATGGGAGGGGAAATCGATTCGGTGTATGAGGGAGTCCCGGGTCCGTCTCAAAGACGGACAACTATGTTCGGATGGGGGGCGGACAGTTATAGAAGCAGATAAGGTTAAGGAAGCAAGGCGGGTCGATCCCGTATGCCTCGGGATTGTTTTGAGTCCGCCTCAGAGCCGGAACCCCTTCGCGGCAGGTCTCCTGATGGAAGGAGGAGAGCCCGATGCCTATAAAGCACCCAGAGACCCGTCGTGCCAAGGGGACGACCAGAGAGAGAGGAGGCAAGAGAGTCCCGCAGGTGCGCAAGAGAAGAAGAGAGAAGAGGACCGGAAGGAGAGAAGAAGAGAGCAAGAGAAAGGAGAGAGCCGGACCTCCGCGGGTATTGTGTTCGCCGGGAGTCCTCTTGCGGTGACCGCGACTGCCAAATACCCTTCGGAAGGCCCCGCCGTCACCGGAAGTCTTTGCGTAAGTTCCCGTCGCCGCTAGAAGTTATTCCGTAAGCCACCATCGTCGCCGGAATCCTCTCCAAAACTTGCCATTGCCGCCGGAATTCCCTCTTGGAGTTCCAGAGATCGTCGGAACCTCCCGCTGAAGCTGCTGAGGTCGCCGGGGTCTTGCCCTGCTTCCCGCACCCGCGCGCCGTCGTCCGAGCAGGAGGAGGAAGAAGGGGGGAGGGAGCAGCGGGTTATTTTTTGCCCCACTTATGTCCACATAGACATATGTATGAGAGGGGGGCCCGCAGAAAAAAAAAAGAGGAAAAAAGAAGGTCGCCGGGTGGAGGAGTCGCGGGAAGCGCTGGACGCGTGTGCCGCTGCTGCCGCGGTGAGGGGTGTGCCGCTGCTGCCGCGGAGAGGGGCCCACCCGAAAGAGAATTTTAAAAAAAGAAAGAAAGGGGAGCCCCGCTGGACCAGCCAGCAGGCGCAGGGAGAAGGAGGATGGGCCGGGCCCATTAGCTTGAAGCCATGTGGACAGAGAAAAAAAGGGATCTCTTTTAAAATACACAATCAAGTGAAAATCTAAATAAAAATCCATTAACTAATTAAATAAACCGAGGCGAGCATCTGGCCGGCTAAAAACCCGCCACATGGTCTCGGCATAATTTAAAAGAATCAAAATAAATGGGAAAGTAATAAGCCGGCTTTTAAGCACGCTTCTTGACCCATAATTCAAAAATCAAAATAAAACAAACAATGAACAGGAATTAAATAAAAATTCACTAAGTTAATTTCACAAACCGAGGCGAGCATCTGGCCGGCTAAAAACCCGCCACATGGTCTTGGCTAAACCTAAAAGAATTTGTGGGTCGGTTCCAAACCTTCCCCTTAAACTTTTTAAGGTGGACATACAAAGGTCGAAAGACCCCAATGTCATACCGTGTTCATTAAGGTATATGAGGCCGTGCATGATCAACATGCCAATAAGCCGATTATATATTAATGAAGTTTCAAAAGAAAGTGGAGGGAAATACCCATAAGTCTGTGTAGGACCGGGTGTATTCCTTTCAAAGGATGGACAGTACCATACTCATCAAGAGTTGAACAAGGATATTCTCAAGACAAGTCAGAGTTGTAATATTACATTTTCTGGACTGTGAACGTCCAAGACAGACATTCAGGAAGCTGTACTTCTGATTTATATCATTGAAAGGAGTCAATGATCTCATTGATCCGATGGGATGCAAAGCACTTAAAAAAAAGAAGAGAAAACAGAAACAAATCATTGAATTTGGAATCCGGTTTAAGTTCTGGCCAAATTCGGTTCTGATTTGCAAAACAGAAATTTAACCTCATAAATCACACACCTTTAAATAAAATTCAAATCATAAGAATCCGTAAGAATCTGAAAATTGAAGTTCTGAGAGTTGAAGCTTGCAGAGAATCTGAAAACACAAAAATCTGGGAATCTGGAAGTCAGGCCGCATCTGTAAATTTGAAATTAAATCCCAGACTTTGAAGAGAACAGAACCGATCAATCAGACCCAAGATGACATAAAAATCCGAAATTCTGAACCTGCTAAAGTTGTCTAGGTCTGAAAATCCGAAAACAGACAAATCTGAAGATCTGGAGGGAACCAAGAGCTGAAACCCAAATCTGTCTTGTACGGAATTGCCATAAAATCTGAAAACAGAAAGATTTTAAATCTGAAAACCTGAGTTTATGCACAGAGCTGCCTTTTAAAATCTGAAATCTTAAGCTTGAAAACTAGACTTGCAACTAAGGTCCGAAAATCTGAAGCCTCAAACCTGAAATTTGGAACAGACCTGAAGATTAAAAATCTGAATTTAACCCACATAAAAATCTGAAATCTGAGGATGGGAGGTGCAGAGTCTGCAACAAGATCTGAGATCTACAGGGGATCCGAACAAAAATCTGCAATCTGAAAATTGAAATTTCTACAAAAGTCTGAACTCCACATTTCTGAAATCTGAAACATACAACAAAAAACTGAAATCTATAAGAAATCTGAAGTCTGGAGCATAGAAGTTTGAAAATCAGAGGTCCGAAATCTGAAGTCTGGAGCATAGAAGTTTGAAAATCAGAGGTCGGAGACCAGGATGTAGGAACCAGAAAATCTGAGGTTGTAAAATTCTGGAAGAGTCTGGACCTGAAAATTTTGGAACATATAGAATCTGTGTAAAAATCTGAATTCTGGACCTGAATTGAGATCCGGAATTTGAAACAGAATCTGAATTCAAAATCTGAACTTCACATTTAGAGATGAAAATCTGAACTTTACTCAGGTAACAAACAGAAAATTCTGAAAGTGAACCTAAGCTGAAATTGGAGAATCATAAACCCCAATCTGCAAATTTCCAACTTGTCCCAAATACAATCCTCGACAAAATCAGGTAACAAGCCATAATCAAGACCTCCAACCAAAAATCCGAAGTGGGAAGTGCAGCAATTCTGAACTTGCAAGATCCGAAACTGTAAAAATTCTGCAAGGGGCCCAAATATGTAAAGAAAGAAAGTCCAAACTTAAAGAAACCAATTGAATCACCAATCTGAAATTCATTGAACCCTCCAGCCAAATTCGAAGCAGAACTCAAATCAAATAATTGAATAAGTCAAACCCACAATCCATATAACTTCCAATCCGTTAAGAATCAAACTACAATCAATGTTAATCAGACAGGTTCAAACCAAGCCAAAGCCAAATAATCCAATCTCAACAAATAAGATCAGGTCAGATTTAAAAATCAAACAAATCAAAATCCAAGTTAAAACCAATCATAACTAAGTGGACTTGATCACCTGTCAAACTTAAATTAAATTTAAAACCTGTAACTTAAACTCTTATATAAATCAAAGCACTCTTGAATCAGTTACCAATTCAATCAAATTCATTAACGGAACCCGGACCCAGCCTTCTGTCAAATTCATGGAATTAAAATTTCCGAATTTAACAGAAATCTGATAAGGCCAATTCAATCCAAGTCAGCCCAATTCAAAACAATTCAATTTTCAATCTAAGCCAAACAAATTCAAATTGATTTCAACCAACTCAAAACAAACTCAAATTCAAACAAAATTCAGATCAAACCCAAATTTCCCAAACAAACAAATTTGATTTAAAACAAACCGAATTCAAAAGTTGAGCCCAAATCTCATTTAAAATCAAGCAATAAATAAATTGTTTTTCTAACTCAAACCCAAATCAGTTTATAAATCTGAAAGTTGCATAAAACTCTCAAAATATCAAATTCACCCCAAACTCAATTAAATCTAACTCAACAGATTGCTTCAAACTCAAACCAAAGATCAAATCAATTCAATTCAATTCAAACCAACAAATTCAAACTAAAATTGAGTGCTTGCATTCCATCAAATTTATGAGATTGTTTTCTCCTATGTCCATATGTGTGTGAATGTTTATTTTTGTGGATGCAAGTTTTCTATTTTCATGGATTGCTATGATGCTTAATCAAGGGTATTCGAGTTATCTCGATGTAATTAACGTCGGATCTTCGCACCATCCGACGGGGAGAGGTCAAAACAAATTTTCAAAGAACCTAACAACCTCAACATATAATTTCGATCCTAGTTAGTACTTTTATGGAATACCATCTATTTTTCTAAGAAGTCGATGCTAAGGTCTAATCAAATTCAAATTCAAAAGGAAAATGAATTTCCAAAACAAACAAAAGAAAACATAAAATCTCTTTAGATTTTTGAGGTTACATCAGGTAACTTACTAGGAGATACTCTGTCATGTGAGTATTGCAAATCAAGATCTCCATAGACTCCAATCTTATGTTTGTATGAAGTCATCTGAAAGAGTAGTCTGTTAAGTCTATTGCTTACGTTCAAGTTCAAAGCTTACTAAGATGGTAGGAAGTACTCACTTAAACCTTAGTGGATGTTCTGTCTTCTAGAGTCTTGTTAAGCCACTTGATGACTGATAGTGTACCTGATAGTACATCACCATCGTTGCACATTTGCCCACCATACTATATCATTGGGTTCAATAAATACCTTGTGAAGGCATAACACAAATCAATGTTTAAGGCAATAACATATTAAATAATACAGTAGAACAAAATACAACAAATTAAAGTCTACCTACAGTATGAATATCGTGGTGAAGTGTCTTGTTCCATTTGTTGTCTATCACCTTCCACCAATTTTTATAATCCTTAAGATGTTTTTTTTAATCTTCAATTTTGCTTTGTCCATAGCATTGTACATGTACCCCATTTGATTTTTATCGTTTGAATCCACCAACCTAAACACCTGTACTAAGGGTTCTATGACATGTAGTACTGCACCTTTTTTCATCACCTGTTGTCCTCTATTAGCTGTTCCATCATCAACAATATTTCATACTGATTCATAGAGCTTCTGTAAGTATCCACGTAGTCTTGATAAGCAGTGGAAGGTATGAACCTCTTCAGATCAGTCTTATACCTGTAAAGACTCTCCAATGTAATGAAATGGGTGGCGAATCTAGTGAGACCCGATCTGATTAGATCATGACCATCAGTGTGTCATCTTATGTTATGCGATAGTCTTGGATGCCCATAAATGAATGATGTGATCAACTATCCTTAGCTGACCAAGAACTTGACAATAAGATCCTTACCGGTGCCTTCCAACATCAAATCAATAGAATGTGTCACATAGGGCACTCAAAACAAGTGTGGTTTCGCCTCCATAAATTTCTTCCCTGCAGTCTTATATAATGTCTCATTGTTGGTCATGAACTGCACAATGTTCTCTTTTCTTTTCTCATCCACCACATTGTTCATCAAACTAAATAAGTAATATGCATTCTTGACCTGACCTGATGCGTCAACAGACTTTAGAAATATGGTACCTTCAAAACAATACACAATGAAGTTTATAAGTGACCTCTTGTGATTCCAGTTCACCCATCGCACATTACAATGCACCCCTCTCGTTCTAGATGGATTTAAATCCATCTATCCATAAGGTCAACTTATCGACCTCCTCATCAAAGCCTGTCTTATAAATATAATTTGATGTGAGAGCTTTCAACCCTGACTTAGTCTCACCAATGGCATTTACCATTGTTTGGAAATAAGGACTCGTGACTGCATGTGTCGGGACACGTACATCAACCAAAATAAAAAAGAATACATCTTTGTTAACACAAATCTCAAAAACATGGAAGCCATATCAATAATAAGATACTATCAACATGTGAATCGAATATATATCTACATGTAGAAAGAATTTTACTATATATTTTAGGACTTTCTTCACAACCCCAATCGTGGCTTTCACTCATTTGAATGCTTATTTTATACCCCTTTAGCCTTTGCCACTCTCCTTATACATGGTAGTGTCTGCCATCAGTCGAATTGATTGTGCCCGATAGAATTCAGGTTCTCGAACAGGGCAGTGCCCTCCCCTACATCAGAATGTTTGGCATAAGCAGCCGAATGACCCGAAGCTCCTGCTCATTGTCTCATTTCTTTATCTTTACGGACCTGAGCCCTATTGGCATCCATGGCTCTCCTCACCTGAGCCTCCTCTTCATCTTCTGAAGATGATGAATCAACTTGGACATGTGCTTGTCTTTTTCCCTTTTTACTCTTTCCCGACAATAAATCGGTGTCTCTCTGACCTAGCAACTCATTATGCAGTTTTTTTCTATGTCCACTTGTCACCTTTCTCTGTGAAGCTCTTCCTGTTAGGTAAGTTCTCATCTCTTCCCTAAGATTGGCCGATACCTTATCGCACTTCTTGACATTACCACCCGTACCGGCTATATATTACTTCAGCCGATATACGCATTCATTCATATCTTTTTGATATCATTTGCATCTAACCCTCTTCTTCTCTGTATCTAGTAGATGCCCATGTTGCCATCCAATGTCGCAATATTCTGCAGCACCTTGCTCCTCGTCCGACATGTTATCTACATCTATATAAACAAATACACGAGAGAATTGGAAAATTAGAAAACCACCCTCGAAGGAGTGGTTCATCAATGATCACACCCACCCCTTCGGGAGTGACTGTTTATCACCCCCAAAGGGGGTGAATTAAAGCCCCCTTTGGGGGGCTAAGTGTCACCCGAAGGGTCGGGTGACCCTTGGGGGTGACAAATGATCACCCTTGAAGGGGAGAAGGGGGGCTAAGCGTCATCCTTTTGGTGATCGACCCTTCTGTCACTAGAGGTGACAGAAGCACCCCCAAAGGGGTGCTCGAAGGGGTGGCTGCTTGCCGAAGATCGGAGGTCCCGCCCCCAATTTACCTCTTTTGGGGGTGGATCACCCGAATTCCAGGGGGGATCGCCGGATCGGAGGTGTGTTAGGGGGATCGCCAGGGGGAGCCTTCGGGGAGCCCTAGATCTGCAAGGGGAGGGGTCAAACAATCGAAGGGGAGGGGGAAAATCGGTCCGATCTCCCCCTTAATGGGGGGGGGATCAGACCTTAAACAGGTCTTGAATCGGGTTTGGAATCGATCTGATTCCGGACCTATCCGTTTTTGGGGAATCGGTCCGGATCAACCGATTCTTAGATCGATCCAGGTGGATTGGTCTAGGATTGACCGATCCCGACGATTCTGAACAATCCAACTGGGAGTCCTGGCTAGATCGATGGTTGGTTCGGGTGAGAATCGGATCGGGTAAGTCCGATCCGATCCGAGAATCGGCCGATCCTAATCCGGATCGGCCTATTCTGCAAACCATGCCCTTTTGCCCCACTTTTGTGTTGCCTCTTGCTGTGTTCTGCTCTTGGCTAGAACATGTGTAGCAGCAAGCAACAACCGTTGTCTTCACATTGCCCATTACTGTAGAATCAGAAAGAGGAAGGATTTAGCAAATTGCAACTTGAAAATGTTCTAATAATTAGCAGGCTGGAGATTAGGACTTTGATGCTTAAGATTGGAATAGATAAAATAGAGACATGGGGCAGAATTGGACCTCTAATGATAGTGATGTTTCATATCATTCGCTTAAATCATCTATTTTAGAGGAATTAATGAATATGATTTTCCTCACAAAGAACATCTGCTCTTATTAGTGGATCCACCCCCCATGATCTGTCATTTGGGGACAGTGAGACAACTGAACTTACTCCCTTATCAAGTCAGGATACCAAGTGTGTCAAGTTCGTCAAAGTTTAATACTAGCAAGTTGTTTGTCATCTTAGTTGAAATGTATCTTTAGGGACAGATTTTTTCTTTGAAAGTCTTTGACCCTAGTTTGCTTTGGGTTTGATTTGTATGCTTCCAGCTTGGTAGTTAACAGGAGTGCTCTATCTTTTGCATTGTGCTTCTGTCTCTATCTAATTTGGGTTTTCGTATTAATGAATTGTGACTAATGTCACCTTAAAAAAAATCTCAAGTGATGCATTCTTGACTAGGATCCAAAATTTTACCTTGATAACTTAGCTTTACAACCAGATTGGCCCTTCTGGTATCTAGAGATCCAACGGTAAATTGATGCTTTGAGCTTGGTAGCTAACAAGAGTGTTCTTTCTTTTGCTTTGTGTTTCTGTCTCTATCCTTCTCTATTTTCTTGTAATTTGGGTTTTTGTATTAATGATTTGTTACTAATGTCATCTTCAAAAAAAATCTCAATTGAAATGCACTCTTGACTAGGATCAAAAATTTCACCTTGGTAACTTAGCTGTACAACCAGATTGGCCCTTCTTGTTTCTAGAGACCCAAAAGTAAATTGATAGGTGGTTACACTTACACCTAAATTTATGAATATGACCCTTCCTAGGTGTGTTTTGAAGTCCCTACAAATTTATGACCTGCAGAAAAGAGTTTTATCTCATGGTTTGTGACGATCATTTATGGCCCAGTTGTTGATAACTTGATATAACAAAAGAGTATTGAAGATGGTGATATAATCAATAATCATGGTGATTTAGTATTTAACGTTCGTAATATTGTAATGTAAGTTTATATTCATTATGAGATTTTATCTTATTGTAAATAGGTTATAATTTTTTATGATAAATATAAATTTAAAGGAAAATATTGGGATTTTTTTAGTGGGAAGACTCTTGTCTTCGTATTTAAAATTTTCTGTTGATGGTACAAGGCAATAAAAGGGTGAGTGGTAAACTAAATGTGATTTTAGATATCTTACTGCAGAACTTGCATGGTCTTTAGTTTGTCAAAATCAACGTGAGTGGAGAAAGAGAATCTATAATTTAAGTAAGAAAAATATAAAAATATTAAAATAATAGAAACAAAAAGTGAACGTGACTTAAGTTAACTTATAGGAGGGTAATTTAATATGATTTAGATAAATAAAATATCTATGAAAAAATAGTTCAAAATTGATTTGAGTGGAGAAAGAGAATTTATATGGTTGACCCAAGTAATTTGGGACTAATATCCGTTGAGTTGATTCCTATTGTCTCATGGGTATACAATAGGAATGGTATATCATGTTTACAATGTTTGGATATTATGAACTTATTTTGTTCGTAATATATTTACTAGTGATTTATGAATACAACGGATATTAGTCCGATATCAGTTAATATTTTTGGACCATCTGCACTTCAATAATAACAGCAAATTGCAAGGCATCACCGGCATAAAAGCTTCAATGTGCACAGCACTTTCTACGAATGGGCAAGAAGGGTCAACAGGCGGCTGTTTGATCTTCCTGTCGTGGTCATCCTAAAAAGATAGAGAAGCTGTATTTCTAGGCATATGGCTGTATTGTTGTAGATCCTTTGATGATCGGGTCCATTAGAAAAAAATGGTGCTCATTTGTCTATTTACCAACTTTTTGCCCCTTCCACTAATAACTCTGTAATCCATCTTTGAGTGCAGAAGGATAGCAGAGATGATGCAGAAGGAATGCCAAATTGCAGTTGAAGAAGTCATGTACATGCTAGTTTTTCATAGATTCTATACGATCAAGGTACCAATGATCCCACGCCTGTCCATATTCATGGATGGAGCCTTCGAACTATGGCCATCAAAGGACAAAGAGTTAGAATCTATCTACAGCGATGAAGTATTGGAGATGGTGAGAGATCACCTTTCAAACATTCTCAGTCTATATGCAATGGTGGATGCCTCCCTAAAGCAGTCAAAAACACAGATCAAGCGACTACAGCTTGGCCGGATTTATGCTGCCTCAATCATGTATGGCTACTTCATGAAGTCTGTCTCCCTTCGGCACCATCTGGAGTTCAATTTTACTCTGACGAGCAAAGACTACCCACTCAGCTACCTGGTTAGGATGCCTTGTACGAGATATGTTCAACAGAAGCCAGATCAGAGTCCGATCACCATTTCTTGCCCAAAAGATGTGGGAGCTTCATACCCCACAAGAAGGCCAAGAAATTTCAAGAAGTTGAGGAATTATGTGTTGGGATTCGATGCCAACATGTTGCAGATTTGCTCGAAGCTGAAGTCTCGAGAAGCAACCAATCTGATCGAGAAGCATAGTAGTGCACTTTTCCTGGACCATGATGGGGGTAGCTTCGAAGATGGTGTACTCACGGTCACATATCCAGGAATGAAGCGTCTGATCTTGGAAGCTATTGCTTTTGGAACCTTCTTATGGGATGCCGAAAGGTACGTCGATTCTGTGTACAGACTTGAGGAGCGTTGACTTACTTTGGCATGGTCTTCATGCCTTCAAATGTTAGTGATAGATCGACTACACCCAGATGTACAAATGACCCAGTTTTAAAAGATAACTACTTGATTTTTATCTGTTAATGTGTATACTCGGGATCAATCGCCAAATTCCACAGAAGATGTTTGATTCAGTTGGGCTATTTGTAGCGATGTCAAGTGGTTGGCTATAGGCCAGATGATGACATTATCAGTATCTTACGGGCAAAAGATATGTCTGCTAAGAGAGAACGTATTAAAATTATTCACGAAAGGTGTCAAAATTATACAATAGTTTTTAGTTGAATCTCTATGATAGAATTCTTCAATGTATACTAAAAAGATTGAAAGTAAATTGATAGTATTGTTGAATTTTCAGTTTCGATACAAATTAGGTATTGAGTGTTGAGTTATTGTTATCGGAAACTACCCAATATCTTATAATTGTTCGGTTGCTTGACGAGTGGGTTGGGTAATCAGAGAGTTGATTACCGTTGATATCCGGTTTGGTTCAGACTTTCTTTATCATTTTTCTTGCAAGAGAGTGGTTGTTATGTAAATCACTTCTGCTGACGTCAAAATGGCATTCAAGTAAATGAAAATCTTATGCATTGGAATAATTGACTGTAAATATGTTTGATGAAATCTGAGTTGAAGAATATGGCGTAGTATCTTTCATACTGCTGGTTCTTATATTTCTTCACAGCATATATTGTACTTATTCGAGAGACAGATTTTAAGTTATATTTTTCGCTTCGTATGTGGAAAATACGCAACGCGTAGAACCGAATAACTGTTAACAGAATCGAATATAGCGTCGACGAAGGATGACGATGAACTGTTGATGCATTATTTGGATGTCTGAAATTAAGAAAAAGGGGTTATAAAGATAATAAGAAGCACGAGAGGTAATATATTAGTTTGCCAATTTTCCTCGACAGATGTGTTTTAAACCAAAATAGAATCTTGACAACGAATTAACCTAGGTGATAAAAAGTTTCTAAATGCTTCTAGAATGCAATCTTGACGGACACATTATTTGAATCTTGACACGGCGGGCCTGATCGGCCAAGGTCGGACTGGGTTGGCCAGGTCAACTAATCCAACATGATCCAAGACGACCTAGGTCATCAACGGTTAGCCCAGCTCTTCCTTGTTGGGGATCTATCCCCAGGAGCAGGAGCAGAAGAGCGAGGAGATGATGTTCCTGTGGCATTTTGGGACTCTGATGGAGACCGTACAATAGGGAATCGTCCTTCTCCCGATTATTCTATGTTTAGAGATGTTTCCTCCTACATCTCCGCCCCAACCGCAACCGTCTCAAGGTTCTCCCGAAAATTCCCCTTACGGTAGTTCCAGAACGACGTGACTCTCCTATTTTATAGGGATGGGTGGCTACACACTAACATCTCCCACTTGACCATCCATATCAAGTGATTCTTGATCATGCACTCACTATTCGTGAGAATATAATTATTTTTATATTCTGAGATGTTAATAAATTCTTTATGTACTTCCCATTGTCCATAAAATACATTTTTATTCACATGTATTTTCACTACCCATGAGATGTATATATATTCTTATGTATTCCTGCTATATGTGAGATACATATATATTGATATACATTCATTATCTGTGAAATGCATATATTTTCTTTATATTTTCACTGCCCATGAGATGTATATATTTTCTTATACACTCACATTCCGCGAGATACACATATATTCCTATACAATCTCGTTATTCGTGAAAATTACAAATGACTCATATGTTCCTGAGTCCCATTAAGCCAACATGCTTAATGAAAATTTCTGCCGAGATACCCTTTGTCAAAGGATCGGCAATCATATCACTAGTGGGGATATAACTCACATTTATTTCTCTTTTCTACATAATATCACGTATATAATGATATTGTATTTCTATATGTTTTCCTCTTAAGCTATTTGCTCCACTATTAATCAGGCTGATGGCGGCTTGATTATCACAACAAATCTCAATTGGCCCATCAACCAAATTGAGACTTAAATCAATAAAAAATCGTCAAATCCAGACAGCATGAGTAGTAGCCATGCTACATGCAACATACTCGGCTTCCTTTATGTATCTTGCCACACACCCCTATTTCTTACTTCCCCAAGAAACAGTCACACCACCAAAGATGAACAAGTGTCCCAAAGTGGACTTTCCGTCATCTTTATCCCCTCTGAAATCCGCATCGGAGTAACCAAGCACTTCAAGTGTTTCTGCTTGGTATACTAACCTGTGGTGCAATATACCCTTAAGGTACTTCATAATCCTCTTAACATGTGGTGCAATAAAAATTTCTGCCGAGATACCCTTTGTCAAAGGATCGACAATCATATCACTAGTGGGGATATAACTCACATTTATTTCTTCTTTCTACACAATATCACGTATATAATGATATTGTATTTCTATATGTTTTCCTCTTAAGCTATTTGCTCCACTATTAATCAGGCTGATGGCGGCTTGATTATCACAACAAATCTCAATTGGCCCATCAACCAAATTGAGACTTAAATCAATAAAAAATCGTCAAATCCAGACAGCATGAGTAGTAGCCATGCTACATGCAACATACTCAGCTTCCTTTATGTATCTTGCCACACACCCCTATTTCTTACTTCCCCAAGAAACAGTCACACCACCAAAGATGAACAAGTGTCCCAAAGTGGACTTTCCGTCATCTTTATCCCCTCTGAAATCCGCATCGGAGTAACCAAGCACTTCAAGTGTTTCCGCTTGGTATACTAACCTGTGGTGCAATGCACCCTTAAAGTACTTCATAATCCTCTTAACAGCTTCCTAATGTGCTGGTCTAGGATTACTTTGATATCTGCTCAATAAGCTTACTGCAAATGCTATATTAGGCCTAGTACAAAGCATGACATACATTAAGTTTTCAATAGCTTGAGCATAAGACATGTTAAGCGAGCCTTAACCCTCTTCGGGATATTGCTCCTTACTTAACTTCTTTCCATAAACCAGTGGTGTGTTTGCCGAATTGCAATTCTGCATCCCAAATCTTCTAAGTGCGGACCATATGTATTTTTCCTAGCTTATGGACAACAATCTAAACTTCCTGTCTCTCTCAATCTGGACACCAAGGACAAAAGATGCCTGTCCCATGTCCTTCATCTCAAATTTCTCATTGAGCTCAGACTTGATCATATTCAACTTTATGATGTCATTTCCGGCGAGCAATATATCATCCATATATAAGGATAATATAATCACCATACTCTCATTCTTCATGACATACACACAGTTATCCAACTGATTTGGAACAGTGCTCTTTCGGATCTTCGCCACGGGTTTCGGCCTTTTGCGAAACGGTAAACCGGTAGTCAAATCCCCGTGCGAATGTCTTGGGAGTCATGCCGGCTGGTTTACTAACTTGAGAAGGTGAAGTTGTAGGCCCTCTTTCCAACGCAACAAACAGGAGCCGAATCGGACATCCCGTTTGCAAGTTACGGCTCGCGGAACACGCGTGCAGGAGAGAGAGTCTACCGCACCCCCGTTCTCCTTGAAAGGGGAGGGCGCTCCCCGCATGCCCTCAACCAGGGGCTGCGCCCTGCACGCCCTCAAACTGGGGGCGCGCCCCCTCTTCCTTTGAAACGCGGGGGCGCGATCGGTCCAGTTACCATATTTTGCACCGGTTTCTCTCCTCTATAAATTGAGGGTCATTCTCAACGACCCAAGGTTGATCCCCTGTGCCTAGCTCATCCTGAGGTCGTCCAATCTCTCTCCCAAGGCTTTCTCGACATCCAAAGCCGTTCCGTCGTCGAGAGATCGATCCCGAAGTGAAGGAGAAGGCTCAATCTGTGCGTTCTGCATCAACAGACTTCATCAGCTTCTATAGAAATTTTGGAGCTCCTGCTGCAAAAGTCTTTAACAGAGGAATTGTTCCTATCTTCGTCCTATTTCATTTTCAACTGATGGCAATCGATTCTAACTTTCCGTTTGTTCGTGGCGATTGCTGCACTGAGGGCACACATCCAGGTTATGTTTTCCACATTCTTCCACCTTCATAATTTTTAAAGGCTTATACAGACATATTCCGGAGAAGTAATCAATATAAGATCTCTTCCTCTCCGAGTTCTCCATCTATAGAAACAAACATCACTCAATTCTGACATTGGGGTCGTCCGTAACAGTTTCTGCACCAAAGTCGCGCCAGAAGGGTGCAAAGCTACCTGAACCAGCTTTCTTCAACCAACTTGGCTTCAACTTAAGCCACACACTTCATAAGTCCTTCTTAAATCATTTCATTCAGTTTATTTACTGTCTTAGAACATCTTTTACTTAGTTTGCATCATTTTACATAACCAAAAACACAAAAAAGGGGTTAGGGCTCGCCCCAATCCGGTGAGTTCTATTCCAATTGCTTCTTTGTTTCATCTCCTTTTCTATAGTTTCTACACTTCCCATAGTTCTAATCGGCTTCTTTAACTTGGTTTATTATTCTAGTTGCACAGGTTGATCAAGCTAGCATCGATTGGACTCTTCTTCATCGGCCGGCCGAAGAAGAAGAAGGTTGAACTCACATCCCAATCTCCCACGCTAAGGTACACACGGTTAAATCAACTTAATCTTGTCTTTTATTCCATAAAGCGGAGCCCGCGGCTCCTGGCGACCACCTTTTTATACATGTTCTGAGTTCATCTCCTTCTCACTCTCCTCCCACATGACCTGAACCATCTCCGGTGCTCGAGCGACGCCGTGAGATGAAAGTTTGGGGATCAATGTGAGTGTGGGACTGAGGTGAGGACTTTTTACCACTTTTCGAGTGTTTTCCGATTCACTCCTCCTTTTCCCCTATTCCATCTTTCACCTTCTCTTGAGGTGCCGATCCGGAACCCATTTTCGGAGTCGACACACGCGCTCTTGAATCATCTCAAATGATGTTGGCATCGTTGACTTCTTATACTCATCAGTGGCTTTCAACATTGCTTCAACCAAATTTGTTTCTTTTTGTCTTTTTTCTTTTGACTTATCCTTAGAAGTGATTGAAGCACTTTTGTTATCTTTTCTTGACCTTATCACTAACTTGAACTCTGAACTAGACGCAAAACTACCATTTTTGGTCAGGTCCACAACATGTTCATGATCAGGTTTGTTACATGAATAATTAACTATTGGACTTCGTTGTGGAGGAAGAGTATTTTGAGCTCAACTTCCAGAAGTCTTGGCACATGCAATATAGATTACTTGTCATAATAAACTAACACATAACGTTGACTATGAACAATATATGTTGAAGTCAATTACCTTAAAAATTTTCATACCCTCATTGTATGGTGGAATCGTAACTCCCCTCCATATTTTAGCTTCTGGATGTTTCTACAATATGCATAGTTACATAAGACGTTGCATTATAGTTAAAGATACTTATAAAGTCAAATAGGTTATTGAGTCATTGGAATATAAGCATCCCAGACTTCATCAGTTTCTGTAAATGTATTCAAATTTAGATTGAATCCAAATCCACTTTGATTAAACAAGGTCCTTATAACGACAAAATCATTCTTCATTACTTAAACACGTGCTTTAAGCTGTTTACTTGTAACATTAAGTCCAAATCGTTTACTGAATTCTAATCTCATGGCTTCCCATGTTTCTGGCTTCCAACTTAATGATGCTCTTTTTCCATTTCAATGGTGTTCTACCAACATTTTAGTCAAAAATGTCGAGCATGTTTGATCCCACTTTATACAATCACTATTTTCGCTTGTCAAAGATATTTGTGTCTTGTCCATCTATGACGTTTCACGTATGCACAAATGTACATAAACATATACTTTAATCTCAAGTTTCACATTCACACGCATGCACAATATATCACATAATATTTAAAATGTAATATGCAACCTAACTATGGTAAAATTTAGTATGCACCCCAGCTATGAAATATTTAAATTTAATATACACGTTCACATAAAGATCTGAAATATGACCAGTTAGAGATGATATCTCTTTAATATTAACCATGATGCATGTCCCACTACATGCTCTTAATCATCTAGAAGCATGTAGTCTGAGTAGAGATAGTGAGATGCAAGACCGACAGATTCTATTTGACAAATTAACAAGTCATGAGAATTGCAGCCTAAAGAAGGTTGAAACAAATAATTTACCTACCTATCAATCCCAGCCAATAGTAGGTATTGCCCTCACCTTCAATTCCAACCCCATCTAATGAAATGAGGACCTCCAGGGAGCGAAGGTGGCTTGCTGGAAACTAGGGGTGTAAACGGAATCCGATATTCCGATATTCCGATTCGATTTCGATAAAAATTAACGGGTTTGGAACTTGTTTTTGTATCCTATTAGCTATCGGAATCGGAATCGGATATTCCGGTAGCTTATCGGAATCGGAATCAGTTGGTTCCGTTTCCGTTAATCCGATTTCGATAAAAATAATTATATATAAATAAAATTAAATAAAAAAAAGTTAAATAAATTATAAAATATAATATATAAATTGATAAAATAATAAAAATAAAATTTTAAGAAGATTATATCAAAATTTATTAATTATATGTAAATTATTGACTCGCTTTTGAATAAAAATTAATATTTAATATGCATTTCGGATTTTATCGGATTCGGTTCCGATTTCGATAACAGAATCGGTATCAGTTTGAAATCGGAACATAGTGACTCCGAAATTATCGGAATCGGAATCGGAACCCCTTAACCCTTATCGGAATCGAAATCGGATTCTGGTGAATCCGCTACCGAATCCGACCCGTTTATAGCCCTACTGGAAACAGAGTGTCATCGCTGACAAGGAGGTGCCGAACACAGAGAAAAGGAAGGGCAGGAAGGGGGGGTCTCACCGTCGGATCCCAAATAGAGCTACAACAATTGTGCACACGGTGGTGCCGCGACGAGGATTGAGATGATATTTGCACATTAGAGAGAGACTAGATGAGCGTGGGGTGTCTAACCGAAGGAGGGAGACAACGCAGGTACCCGAGAGAGAGATGAGCGTGGGACGTCGAACCAGGGGATGGAGACAATGTAGGTCCTTGGTGAGAGAGAGAGAGACGAGTGCTGGGGTGTCCAGAGAGGAAGCCGTATGCGAGAAGTAGAAGAAGACGTGGGGGTGTCAAGAGATCAACCAGATCTCTCTTGGAAGGAAAACAACATATCCTCTATTTTGTTTCCGAGGGAGCCAATAAGAGTAGGTTTCCTCATTTCTAAAAAAGAAGAGGAGTTAAAATTTTAACCATACACGGTTCTTTCTCCACTTTTAAAATTTAAGTAGAAAAAAAGGTAAAAATTGTATCCAAACACCCCATAAGATATTAAATCAGTAGACTACCAACAATGCCGATTAATCATTTTTCAGATGTTGAGTTGAAAAGCTTTAATCATGGATTAAGTGTGCATTGTTGGGAGTAGTCTAAGGATGGACGACCTAGTTAGCATGGTTGTTGGGCAAGTTAACTAATTTAATTATTATAAAGTAAGTTAATAATGTATAGTGTGGGTAAGTGATTGAATACAAGAGTTAGTAAGTGAGTTTCGGGGGTTAGTAATATATAATGTGAGTTAGTAATATATAACATGAGATTATTAAGTGAGTTTGAGTGTGTATGTAATATATAGAGTGGGTTAATAATGGGGGGGGTGTTTAAAGTGAGTCGGTGAGTTAGTAATCTATGATGTGAGTTAGTAAAAAAAATAGGGGGTTAGTAACGTAAGCAGCTTCCACTCATTGTTTTATCCTAACATCAATTCATCTCATCGATGGTGTTAACTTTAAGTGAAATGATATTATGGACATAGGAGAATGTAGGAGTTCCTTCCATAGGCAACAATAGGCCACGCATACTCAATGGTTTATTTTTGTGGGTTATGAAGTTTTTGGATATGCCATGTCTTCTGTGACCACTAGATCTCATTTTAGGTATTTTACTTATCGTAAGGGTTTTCCAATCGCAGTTAGGTCATTTTAGTCAATATTGGATTTGTTTAGTTTTTTCATGATCAATCAGTCACTTGGACCACCACTGAGTGCCTTCGGGTATGCTCGATCATTGCTCTAGTCTTTTTGATCGCCGTTAGGCCTACAATATCTTTTTGGTCATCACTAGACTTTTCCAAGTTTTTCGAGTCCTCTTGGCTTATTTTACATCATCATTATGACTCTATCAGATTACCCCTGTCTTTTCAATCATCATTCTAAGCTTTTCCTATCATCAGCAACTGAGTGCATCAACGCACCCTCGGCTTTTTCCCCAAGTAGGGGAGCACCTTGTGCACCGTTACTTCTTCTCTGGGTGAGGGCTCCCCTTTGCATGCCCTCAATCTAGGAACACCATCTATGTGCCCCCAATCCAAGGGCACCCTCTGCACGCCCCTAGTGTGGGGCACCATCTGTGCAACCACAATCCAGAGGCACCCTCTGTGAGTCCTCAGTCCAGGGGCGCCCTGTGTGCGCCCCCAATCTAGGGTGCCGTATGAGTGCCCCTGATTGGAGAATGCAGTCCAGTGAGAAAGTCCACCTTCCTACTATATGAGCTTTCTAAGTTTAAGTTATAGCAAACTTTCCATAGGGAAATTTGTGATTTGGACCACGCTCCCGAGTGTAGGGCACGGTCGCTTTGGTTTTTTATTTTTCTAGAAATTTTATGAAAGGTTCCTGCTGAAAAATAGAAATTTTGGTTTACTTGCCCCTGGGTTGGGGGCATGGTTAACATGCCTACCCTTGGGGGTGTACCCTTGTGTCCCCTGATTTGGGGACACATCTTGAGCGCCCTTGAACTGGGGGCATGATTGTTTGTCTTAACATAATTTGACTAGTTTTTTGTACTATAAATTCGGGGGTATTGTCAATGAATGGAGGTTGAAAATCTCATCTTCTAGCCACCCTATGCTCATCCAAAGCTCCTACAATCATTCTTTCCTCACTCCTATACAAAGAAGTTAGTTCAAAGAGAGAGAGAGAGAGAGAGAGAGAAGTCCATTTTTCTCTCCATAGTGTCATGTGCTCTTATTTGGCTTCGACAGCTTCTCTAGGCATTTTCTGGCTAGACCTCCTTAAAAATAAATCTTCCTCGTCTAGTCTTATTCCATTCCAAATAATGGGGCTCGATTCCAACGTCTCCTAGGCTCATGGTGGCTCTTGCACCGACATCATGTAGGCAGATCTAGACTCTACACCTTTCTATCATTGAGTTCTCAGGTGTTTCTAGTCCTCATTTTGGTGTATTCAACCAAGTCACTCTTCAGATAAAATCACCTCTAGTGAGTTATCTTTCTATTTAAGAAAACAAGAGTCCATTCTGACTTCCGAGCTGCTTGTGGTGGCTTTTGCATAGAAGTTTCACCAGCAGATTCTGAAACGATCCAACCTGGTTGTCGCCTTGTCTAGGTAATGTTATCCTCGTCATCCCTAATCAGATTTTGTTTTCTTAACTTTATTATTATATCATTTAGAATCATTCTTAGCATTATTGTTATTTATTTTTTTATCATCACAGTTAACCTAAAAAATAATAAAAAGGGGTTAGGGCTAACCTTGAAATTGGTGAGTTTGTTTCCAATTGCTATTATTTTTCTATTCTTTTAACGGATGCTACACTTCACCAAAGTCTAATTCTTTCACTTGTCTTTTGTATTCTAGTTGCACAAGAAATCAAGTACACACTCGATTGGATACTCTTCTTTCTCAGTCGACTGAAGAAGGAGTAGCTAGAACCCACACCTGATTCCCTGCTAAAGGCACATACACGATCAATTTTTACTTAGTCTATTTTTAATTTATTGTTTTGCACAAATCGGAGCCCACGACTCTTGCCGACTACATTCTCTTCACTTACCTTTATCTTCTTCACTCATGCTTTATTTCCATTAACTTTTCCTTTCTAATATCCTTTCCACACAACTTGAATTGTCTCTCTAATGTCTAAGTGACGCCGAGGACTGAACATTCTAGGATCAAGGTGAGTGTGAACTGTGGATGGGGTAGGAATCCCTTTTTCACATTTGAGGTGCCAACCCAAACACACACCTATTTTTGGTGTCGACAGAGTTGACTGAGCACTTAACATGACAATGCACCGAAGTGCCCTTACATTGGGGCACTTTGCAGTCGACTTGACCAAAATGGTGGACTTGATTACTTGAATGACGGAGACTAGCTTTTTTGTACATCATCATTATTGTAGGAGCAAGCACCCTTCTAGTATGGTGCCTGGCACTCTGATATCAAAGCTCCTTGCTCCTGTTGATTACTTTTTTTGAATTTCTAAAAATGCCCTTTTTCTGATTAGAAATAGGGGTGCACACCCAACATCTAGAAGTTTCCCACATCATTTCAATCTATCTGAGAACCCTTCTAAGAGGTCTTAAAGGGCATCACAGTGCTATCCATCTCTCTCTGAAGCTTATCTTCCAACTCTTGGAGATTCTTCACTCAAATTCACTTTAACCCTTCTAGGTGTTAGGAGCCCCAAGGAGCTCTACTAACATTTCAAAGTTTATCCATGGACCTAGAGTGGAGTAAGGAGTCAACATCTTCCCAATGCCCAATTTGTCTGGTTCATATCTTTCCTTTTGCCATTTCATATATATTTCATTGTAAAAAATTTTATGTTCACTCTAGTTCTAATTCATCTTCACTTGTCTTCTTATTTACTTTAGACGTTGCAGGAGAAGTTTATCGGAGTTAGCTATGCTCACCTTGGCTAGTTCAACAAAAGAACCTCTCAATCTCTTTCTCGGCCAACCGAAGAAAAAGAAGTTAGAACTCACATCGTACATCTCCTGAATATGCATACAAGTTGGTTTTTAATTTATTATTTCTATTTAGAGCTTGCGGCTCCTATCACCCACATCTACATACACCACTATTTTCATTGCTTTCTTTTTTTTCTTGTTCTTTTCCCTACTTTATGACCTGAATTGGCTCCTCCACTGCCCAAGTGATGCCAACAGCCGAATGTCAGGTTCAGTGAGTGAAAAAAACCCGCTCACATCTTGTGGCATCCAAAGTGGGACAAACTATTGTTGAAATTTCTTTTGTTCTACTCTTGTCCAATTGAAACACTCCTCTTCAACCCAGTTATTTCATGAACCACTTTTTCTACTTTTCTTGTACTTCATTTACTGTCATTGCAATTTCTATTTATTGTTCTTGCACTCTCGTTACACTTCCTTTTAAGTTCGTTGCACTTCTCTTTTCCCCCACTGAGTCTCTTTACCCCGGTTCTTAGGTGAATTGCTCTTTTTTTTTTTATTTACATCTCCACATGGGCAACGCTCTAATGGACATGAAAACTCATTTTTAAGCTTGTTTTTCATCAATTTTTGACATTGTTCTGTTCCCATGTAGACTAATTTCTTTCCACAGTTTCTATTTTTTTGTACTTCAATTAGTTATGTAAGCATTAAATCTCGCCTTTCTCACCTTTCTTTAAAGTGGGAGTTACTTAATTTGATTTAAGTTATACTTTAATATCCTCTGTCTCAATAATTCGGAGTGGTCTTCTCTGACTTTTAATGTAAATGTCTATTGCACTGACTTTGTTTCAAATCATTGTTATAGATAGTGTTCTAATATGCTTCAATTTTATCATCCTGTGATTTTATTGACATTAGATAAAAATTATATTTTTTGATAATTTTTTTTAAAAAATGGGGTTTACGTCAAACTCACCTTTTCACACTTAAGGAATTTGAGTTATTTCCCTTAAAAAAATAGGTTGCTAATTCTTATAATTAAAAAAATAGTATAGTGTTATTTAAAAAACTTTGATTATCCTTCTCTGTCTTCTTGTGTATGCATCTGCCTTAGTGCCATTGATCGGAGCACCAAAGAGGATAACAAACTCCTTCCCAGAGAAGGAGACTTCTTGCAGAAAAGAAGCTTTGCAGCCTACATGAAGGTAAGCAGCCGAGTGGCCGGTGTAGTGGCGACATCGTGACCAAGCAACGAAGCCTCACCGTGACAGGAAGAGTTCGAATTGCCTCAGTTGTTGGGTGGAGGGAGTTCCCGTAGTCCTCAATTAGAGAACGCCACATCAAAATTGGTGAAATGTGCCCTATCCGTCCGGCGGAGCAGCATATAATTAATGGGGATGTGGCGACGAAGAACGGCGTTGAACGGCCATCGATGGTCCAGAAGTGACATCTAGCCGTCTTTTCGGTCCCTGTAACGTCGTCATTAATGCCTGCATGTAGGCATGGTGATGACATGCTCAAGGAATAATATTTTTTTGGTGAACTCGGTGATGATTGCCGAGCAGTCGATAGGGTTTCCACGATGTTTTGTATAGACCCGGCCATCTATGGGTCATCGAATGTCGGTAGCGATTTGTTCAATTCTCGGTAGCGGGATAACGAGGGCTCGGTAGTGATTCTACAATGGCCTCGGTAGCGCCACTTTGGAGGCTCAGTAGCGAGTCGTCAAGTGCTCGATAGTGGGTTAGGTAAAAGAAGGTAGAGGGTCAGTTGAACGTTGGTAGGTAGTGATTTGTTCAACGCACGGTAGTGGGATAACGAGGGGGCTCGGTAGCCGATAAATTAGGTGAGGTAGCTGGTCAGTTGAATGTCGGTAGAGATTTGTTCAACGCTTTGTAGTGGGATAACAAGGTCTTAGTAGCATTTCTACGATGGCCTTGGTAGCACCACTTTGGAGGCTTGGTAGCGGGTCATCAAGTGCTCGGTAGTGGGTTAGATAAAACAAGGTAGCGGGTCAATCGAAAGTCGGTAGGTAGCGATTTGTTCAATGCTTGGTAGTGGGATAACGAGGAGGCTCTGTAGTGTTTCTAAGATGGCCTCAGTAGCACCACTTTGGAGGCACGATAGCGGTTCATCAAGTGCTCGGTAGTGGGTCAAGTAAAAAAATTTAATATTTTGAAAAATTGTAAAAGCGGGAAGGAAATTATTTAGGGCTCGGTAGTGGCTCAGTAGCGGGTCAAGTAAAAGGTTTTCTGTCCAGTACGAGGGGGATCGGTAGCATTTCTTCCATCTTCGGTACCGGCTCCTCATCCGAGGTTCCGTTGATGTGCGAAGCCGAAACAGAGTCAGACTACCTTGTCAACCATTTTACATCGCCATTAAAGTGTGTAATGATGATCTCTTCCGCCCTCGTCCTCCCTCATATGAAGCTGATTTAAACGGCTAAAAAGGCCACTGCAAAGGCACATAGGAAGGCTCTCCGGTGAAGGTTATGCAATGATTGTGGTCATGAACAGTGATTTCTATCTTCAGTGAAGGAGGCTTCTACCTGGTCGGTACGTGTCCTCAACTTCTCTTGGCCGAGGTCCTGACTGGTTTGCTGCTCTTGCTTTCGTTGTTTTCGGCGAACATTGCTTGTATTATTGCATTGCTTTTACCATTATATGAAGTTAGTATGAGGACTTTACAATGTGTTTTGATAGAAATGTATGCCCTACAAGCCAATCATATATGATATGATTTGACATTTCTAGAAATATCTCATTCAATTAATTAGGCAAATCTTCATTATAAGCTCTTATTAGATGCGAATATCATAATGAAGTCCTCGATCAAATGCAATGATGATTAAATCATGATGAGATCATGATAATGAGATTGATCATCTAGAGGTAATTGATTTAAATGTTCCTAGTCATAGGATACTTAAGACGGGACATTAAGGATCCGGATAGACTAGTGTATGTGATATCTTCTCAAATGATGAGGATGACCATTCTCATTGATCATTAGTGTGGAGACACTGAGATACATATACAGATGCTGATTAGTTGAATAAGTTCACTGAATTGACCGAATTAGAAACCCTGAATAGTATCTTACCAAACTGTTAATCACGGTTTTCTATTATCACGATTGCATGGTTAGACCTTTGACCTAAGTCGCCAAAGATATCTTGTTGGGTGGAACTTGTGCTTTGACCAATGACTTATGGATCACCATTAGATGGTCCAGTATAGCGATGGATCGGGTACAAGGAAAACCCGATGGAGGTAATTGAGCGGACAACAAGGAATCGTCCACTCTCAGTAAGTGAGAGTGAATATCCTATGGGATAGTACTCTAAATACCTGGCCAGGGTAGATAGGATAATTGGAAAAAAGGAGTTTCTAATTGATCTAATTCCGAGTACAGGATCTAATAGAGTCAGTATACTAAAGAGTTGACAGTCGATACCGTACTCCTTTCTGACCAGGACATTGGATGGATGGGAGTTTATATCCATGCGGTAACCGATGATGAAAAGGCTTAATGAAGATAAGATTATCCCCGTAGCCATTTGGGATCATGGGATGTGGCTTGTACCCTTCATGATCGGTAGGCCGATTAATCTGTTATCGGATAAAAGATTTAATTAAATTAAATAGAATTGTTCAATTTTATTTATATATCAACCAAATAGGATATTGGGCCTAATGGGACACACACAAAAGGACTTATTCACATGTACAGGAGCAAGGACGTAATTTATAGAGATTTTGAGTTTTTATGAAAAATTCCAAAATTCTCTATAAATACTAATAGTTTCAGCCAAACCCTATCAAGACAAGAGTGAAAACCACGTCCCTATCCTCCTTCCTACCTCCTCCTCTCTCTAGAAGGTGTCCATGGTCGATGGAGCTCTGTTTGGGAAGAGTTCTCAAGACCGGCGCGAAGGGAGAACCTGTTGTAAATGAAGTTCATGCAGATACTGCTGGAGACCGGACATTTGATCGGTTTGAAGAGCTTAAGAAGCTCATCTCATTCCTCTCCATGAGATTATATGAATCCTTATCAGTTGTATTCGAACCCGATTTGATCGGTTTTTGGTTTTCGTCGTTCGGTTCCGATTGAGACAAATTCTAAAAGAACCCATTGGAATCGTCGCTTCCGCTACACCAAATTTTTATAAACGAATCCTTACATGTTTTATAGTGTGTTTTACAGTGTGTTGTAATTACATCCTTTGTCTACAGTCCTAAATGGATTTTAATCGTTTCCCTACTACTCAAAATGTAGAGCAGTTCATGGTATGTCTACTGTCGTATATAGAATCAACTAAATCGGGTTCTTCCATTATTTATAATGTACCCTAGTCTATTATTTTTCTGTAAAGTCACATTTTTCATCATAGAAGTATACACTCTTTTGACGTGAAAACATTATGACACCGGCGGTTATTATGTATAGGGAAGACACCGAAAGTGACCCTGTTAGCATGGATAGTGAATGTCACTTTGTTAATGACCCAACACAGATTTTGTCACCCACACTTCCTATGGATAGGGAACCCGTGGAAAGTCTTGAAGAGGCTAATGTTACCATAACAATCACACAGGGACTTACCCATGATTCACTGTTTGCCAACGTTGAAGATGCTTATACCGCTTATGTTGAATATGCCAAACACATTGGTTTTAGTGTTAGAAGAGAAAATTTAAAAAAGGATAAGCAAGGTATTGGAAGGAGAGCACGCTTTGTATGTTCGAAAGAAGGTTGGAAAAAGAAAGATTCATGATACGAGAATATTGTTGTTTACCGGCCGGAGACTCGAACGGGTTGTTTGGTAGGGATTACTTTTGTCCTCCATGTAAATGGATTGTGTAAAATTGCATGATGGGAGATTGAACATAATAATGAAGTGGAAAGTCCTTACAAGGTACACATGCTTAGATTCCATAGAAAATTTGCAGAAATTGAAGCTTTTATTATGGACGTTGGTGAGAGTAGTGGTATAAAACCTAGACAACTTTTCCATCTCATGTCCAACCAAGTGGGTGGTAGAAGCAACATTGGTTTCATGTAGAATGACATGAAGAATTATTTACGAAGCAAGAGACAAAAATAGAAGTTGGAATTTGACACCAAAGGATTGCTTCACTATTTCCACTGTAGGCAAACTGAAGATCCTACCTTCATTTACTCCTTTCAAGTCGATGATGATGACCTCATCATCAATGTTTTTTGGGCAGATTCTAGGCTGTGCTCGGACTATGAAAGGTTTGGGGATGTGCTATGTTTCAACACAACATATAAGACCAACATGTATGGTCGACCTTTTGCTCTTTTTGTAGGGGTTAATCATCACAGACAATCAATAATGTTTGGTGCAATTTTACTCTATGATGAGACAATCGAGACATTTAGATGACTTTTCAATACTTTTGTAAGTGTCATGGGAGGAAAGGAGCCAAAGACTATCTTAACTGACTAGGACAAGGCTATGAGCAATGCCATAGTGCAAGAGCTACCTAGAACTTGTCACAGAATATGTGTGTGGCACATGTACCAAAATGCATGCAAACATCTAAGCCATGTGTTTAACACCACAACAACGTTAAAGAAAGATTTTCAGAAATGTATTTATGACTACCAAGAAGAGGACGCATTTTTGTAGGCATGTCTTGACATGTTGAGAGCATATCAACTGAGTGACAACGAATGGCTTAAAGGGTTGTTTGAGGAGAGGAAAAAATTGGCACTGGTGTATAGCAGGAGTACTTTTACTATAGATATGGTTAGTACCCAAAGACATGAAAGCATTAACAAGCTTCTTAAATATTATTTAGGTATTAGATAAACAATGTGTCTATTCTTCAAGAACTTTGAAAAACTCCTTGAGGACAGGAGGTATAATCAAGACCTTGCTAATCACAAGATGAGGCATACCTTTAGAAGACTTGTGGTACAATTGATGATGTTGGAGCAAGCAAGTGGGATATATACCCCCGAGGTAGATGATATTTTTCAGGACAAATATTTGAAGGCCGTTGACCTACCATTGCAGAACTTTGATGCTCACACATTTGTGATATTTGACGACGACAAGCATTGGCATCAAGTGCAGATATTCATAGGTGCAAATGTCGTGGTCAAATGTTCATGTAAGAAGTTTGAGTTCTATGGTATATTGTGTAGACATGTCATACGTGTGTTCTTACATATACAAATTAGGACTATTCCACCAAATTATGTCTTGAAGTGATGGACTAAGAGGGCTTCCCAACGTCACCATTGGGACTGCCATTGTAGAAAATAGTACCAATACTGATGAAAAGACAATAACCCAGATGAGGTGCATGCATCTAATGAGAAATGTAGTGGACTGTTGTGCAACAGTAACAAAGGGACAACATGCCTATGAACAGTTGCTGAAAACTTTAAAAAATGCACAAGAAGAACTCTTCGAATTCATTCTACAAGCACCTTTGGACACTAGGCGCACCTCAACTCATCAGTCCAATGACCCTATAGTAGAAGCAATCTAGGTAGGTCAAAATAAAGGCGCTCTTCAATTGAAAGGTAGACCTGAGAAGGGTTGGAGATGTAGGATCAAATCCTGCCTAGAAAACAAGAAAAGTAAAAAACACAAAGACATGACCAGTTCACTGCAAAATGTTGAACCACGTAGGGATGAACGGGAGGAATTAACTGACGAACACATTATCAATAGTCAAATACTTGATCACTCCTCGTAGGGACCTCATTTGTCTTCTCAGGAATCATTCTCTATGATATTGTCTAATATGAGTCATATAGACATGCTTCGGTATGTCAGCGGACACAGTGATTTGTAATTTCCTGATATCACAAGTTGATAGATACTTAACAATTTGTTGGCAAATACATAACAATTTGTAGTCTGAGCATCAGCTACCAGACATGATGATAGTATAAGTTGTTTTGTTTCTTGTCAGTTAGTATAAGTCTGAGCATCATCTAATGTAGTTTTTTTCTATAATTTTCTTCTATGTTAGTATCTACCGGTTTATTTACAACTGTATGTAACACTAAATGCTTTTCCATGCAATTCAATGGTAACTTATTGTACCATACAACAATGATTCAGAATTCACCACGTAAATTTCAATGCTCCTACGGTCATGGCAAGTGCCAAGTAGGAACAGTGCTCGAAGGATGGGACCGTAGTAGGAAATTATATTTTTATGCAGTATTGGGTAATCCTTAATTTTTATACCAATTTCATATATGTTGTTATATTAACCAAGTTGGTTCCTTTTGGTATTGTGCAACAGGAACATTGTGGCTTCTTCTTATGGTGCAACTAGGTGCCACCATAGGGTGGCACAATGGCATGCGACTGTGAGAATGCTTTACTTGTCGAGCATCTGCAACAAAGAGTTGCCACCCTTGAATCTCAGCTGGCCGAGCAGTAGAGAGTGGCAAAGGCTGTGAGGAAGAAGGCCAAGTAATGTGCACGGTTGTTGGCAAACATCACGGAAGGAGATGATATGGAGTCTTCTTCTAGCGACTTGCATTTAGGAGAAACAAACGAGTGAAATTGTCTGTTTCTATTGGACATTTTTGAATTTGTCTGTTTACTTTTTAATTTGTGTAATTATGGATTTGGCTAGCAGAATGTAGCTTTGGATTTGTGTTGTCGTGACTTACGCTACTATATTTTTATTAATTTGTTCAATTGTATGCTTTATTTCCGTATTTTTCATGGCTCGGTAGTTGTAGGCAAGCGGCGACTAACACTCTCTGAATTCATGCTTCGTAGTGGGTTTGTCAGTGCTTGGTAGCGATTTACCCTATAGTAAAAGCGGGTTTGGCAGCGTTCGATTACGTGTTTCTTAGCGTTCGATAGCGGTTTGTCAGCGCTCGATAGCGGGTCAGTCAGCGCTCGATAGCAGTTTACTCTAGCTCGATAGCGAGTCTGTCAGCGCTAGTAGCAGATCTGTTAGTGCTCGATAGCGGGTTTGTCAACACGCGGTTGACTATGGACCGGTAGTGCGTCTATCAGTGCTCGGTAGCGGGTCTATCAGTGCTCTATAGCGGGTTTGTTAACCCGCAATTTATTATTGATTGGTAGCGCGTCTTTCAGCACTCGATAGTGGGTCTATCAATGCTCGGTAGGGGGTTTGTCAACCCATGGTTTACTATGGATAGGTAGCATGTCTATCAGTGCTCAGTAGTGGGTTTGTTAACCCGCAGTTTACTATGGACTTGTAGTATGTCTATCAGCACTCAGTAGCGCGTCTATTAGTGCTCGATAGTGGGTTTGTCAGTGCTTGGTAGCAGATTTGTCAACCCACAGTTTACTATCGACTAGTAGCGTGTCTGTTAGCGCTCGATAGTGGGTCTGTCAATGCTTGGTAGTGGGTCTGTCAATTCTATCCAATTCAAAATATGCACAACCAAACAGCCTTGTCGATCAGTAGCGGTCGGAGCAGCGCTCGGTAGCAACTAAGAAGGTAAAAAAAAAATTTGTAATCATTTATTAAAATGAATGAATGTTTACAATTGTCGGTTACAATGCTGTCTTTAGTATTGTATCACTATGTATCACTCGGTATATGTCTTGCTCCCTCACCACTAATAGCTATTTTCAACACACAAAACGCTAAGTCTGCCTAGACATTTATTGCATCCTCCTCAGTGAACTATCACATTGGGCGGCCTTTAGCACTAAGGTCTTCAGCAAACAACATCACATATATAGCACAGTTAACGCTGATACAGACAGGATGTATGTTCTGTATCCTACTTTTGAAATCAATTCATCCAGGAACAACAAAACAAGGATTACATACCTCCCAGATGGCTGTTGCGGATAGTCCATCTCGTAGAATTCTTGCCAACCCATAATGCAATCAAGGTCGTAGACTGTTTGTAATATATATTTTCATTCTGCAACCTACACAATTAGAGGAACTCCATGAAGTGTGTCATAAATCTACTCATAGCACTTGGGTTTCATGTTATACTCATCGCGACCTTAGTTCTAGGTGTGTACTTTGCATGGCCGTTGATGGAGTTGTATACTGAGAAGCTTTTTTCCTACACGTCCAATGAGATAAAAAAATGACTCTCATTGTGGCAGGCTATGAGGAAGCGTTATGTCTTCATGAAGTCATTGATAGACTTGGTTTCTAACATAACTTTTACCCATTCTATGTTTTTCTCCAAGTTGAAAGTGACCTATTCGGTGCATGCAAGGACTGATGATGGCAACAACCTAACATTCTGATATTCATCGGGGTGCACATCAATTTTATTTCTTAACAGTTCCAAATATACCTCAACTGACCCCGTCGATATAAACTCTTTGACCTTGAACAATTCAATTGTTTCGCGGGCATAGACAATTTCTCCATCTGGTGTATGTAACAACATCAGATAGCTCCTTGTAAAAAAGAATTGACAGCTAGTTAAATGCAAATGAACAAGTCAATTAGTGCAATTCGACACAGAAGGAGCATATAGAAATAAAGTAGTTAAATGCAAAAAAATTTACATGACTTCCTAACCTTGGCTGAATTAGTCTTTGCAGGCAGGTTTGTCTGTGCTCTTGAGGAATGCGGTCTAGGATGATTTCAAAAACATTACATCTGACGGTTGCATTCTTTCCCTTGCCCCTTCCCCTACCACCCCTTCCTCTACCTCCTTTTGTTTTATTGGGTTCAATGAGGGGAGCTGGGGGTGTCTCCATGGCCACAAGTAATATGGGCACAGGCTCCATCTGTGGAGGTGGCAGAAATGCAAGGGGTTGTGTGGTTGTGCCTCATATGGTGACTGCAACCATATGGATCTTATTCGTCCAATCCTCCCCTTCACCCTCTTCGCTATACACATCATTTCATTGACAACTTCAGTGGGCGACAGAGGTTGTTGGTTGTCTGGAGAATGGGATGTCAAACAATTCAGCATCAAATCCTTTGTACACTTTAGCCTTTGGGTGATTGTTGAATCGAAGTGTTGCTTCCGTTCACTCTCTTTGGAGGCTGCACCCTTCAACACTTCTACCTTCTCTTGTAGATGACAAAAAAAATATCATCAGCCTTACTGAAGGGTTCAGGTTGATGGTCTTGAACTTTGGCCATAATTTCTTCAAATTTTTTGTCTAGGGCTATTCTCTTTTCTCGCTCCTGTGCCAAGTCAGCAGTGAAGCCATCAACTCTTTTTTGGAATTGGGCAAATCCTTCCCTAATGAATTGCTCCAATTCTGTCCTCTTCTGTCTCTCGAGGACAAGTTCTTCGTCTAGTTATTGACACCTGTACAATATATCCTTGTAGTTCGAGGTCGATACTTCCATGCAAATTCTTAATCCGCTAGGTACCTCGTCCTCAATATCTATAAGAACTTGTGTAGGCAACAGTAATAGGAACATACTTAACAACATACCTATATAAATTTATCATGTTTAAAAATTCCAACTCACCGTATACTTCTTTTCTGTGATATGTTTTAGTATATCGGCGGAATCCACTTTAATATTCGAGGGTGCCATGTTCCACTTAAAAATGCATGGAACATTCCTCCCACAAAATTGTGCTAACCCGCTGATATGTTCAAATATAAAAGCCTGGGATACAAACAATGGGCAGTAAGAGTTTTGATTCCAAAGCTCAAAATATGATAAGAATCAAGACTATGTAGATAGTTATGCATACTTACAGGTATTATGGCCACGCACCCAAGTAGATAGGGTGGTGACTTATTCGCCTTAATTTTCTATGCAACATTGTCTATACGCTCTAGCTATGCACTACATACATAGGTGGCCCAATTATAGAGACCTATGGAACCAATATCTTGTGCATAATACAGAAGCTCCTTCGGACATGTTCTATTTAATGCCGGGAGCAAAAAACATGAAAACATGAATGCAATCCACAAGCTAACCGTTGTATTCACATCCCTTGTAGCACTGGACTTTACAAGATTTCCAATTAGTTTAAAAAGGCTAGTTCTACTGGCACTTACACCATAAAGGAATATATCATTTAGTTGTGTTTTCCTTCTAGTGTCCAATTGGATGGGTTCACCGTCAGTAGGTATCCCAAAATGATGGCCACGTCCTTCGAACATAGCCTTACCTCTTGCCCATTTAAGTTGAAAACTTCACCACCTTGGTGAAGTAGAAGGATTTCCCGGATAGTCGATGTGCTGAACTCGTATTAGGGCATATCGAGAAAGCTACCAAACAGAGTCTTTGTGGACCTATTTGAAAGGAATGGTAGCAATTTGCATGCGATAGTAACCAAATGAACATCTGTGAAGAAAATGCACTGATTTTGCTCCTGCAATAGTGGATGAGGGCAATGTTTCCTAGTTGGCAGCCATGTTTGTAATGCGGGTTTCATTCCGTTCATGTGTAGAGGGCAACAACAACAAAAAAATAAAAAAACAATACACACCACTTACCACAAGAGTTTCAGGGTGATGTAAAATTTATTTCAAAGTAAACTTCGTGCATATAACTTTAGGGTATGAACACCTTGGCTGAGTTACCTTGCGTTTTTCTTTATAGTTCAAATGAGAATCAGTAGGTGACGGTACCGAGGACTAGCGATGGATGACTGCCGGTTGAGAGAAAGAAGGACATGGCGCAAGCTTCTTCTGGAGGAGGACTCTGACGTCGATGGATGATTGATAGTTGAGGAAGAAGGCCACGGTGCAAGCAAGCTGCTTCTGGAACACGAGTCTGACGGCGATGGATGACTATCGATGGGGAAAGAAGGCAAGGGACGAGAGTTTTTACGGAGTCGCACTAGACGGAAAGGGCACCAAGAGATGAATTTGACAAAATATGGACAAGTTCCCTAGCCCTCTACATCTTTCCTTCCCTCCTTTGATATGCCTCAGATGAGGAGCCAGTACCAAAGGTGGAATAATCGCTATCGAGCCCCCTCGAACCCACTACTGAACCCCTCAAACCCACTACTGAACCCCTCAAACCTGCTACCAAACCCTCCTTGACCCACTACTAAGTCTTCAACGAGCTGCTACTAAGCTCTGAATCATTTTGTTCTTGCCTTTACAAATGTTTGAAATATTAAATTTTCTTTCATAGAGCAGCCAGTGAACCCTCCTTGACCTGCTACTGAGCCACTACCGAGCCCTGAATCATTTCCTTCCCGCCTATACAATTTTTCAAACAATTAAATTTTATTTTACCTGACCCACTACTGAGCTACCACCGAGCCATTGTCGAGCCCTAAATCATTTCCTTCCCACCTTTATAATTTTTTGAAATATTAAATTTTCTTTTACTTGACCCACTACCGAGCACTTGATGAACCACTACCGAGCTTCCGGAGTGGCACTACCGAGGCCATCTTAGAAATGCTACCGAGCCCCCTCGTTATCCCACTATCGAGCGTTGAACAAATCACTACCTACCGACATTCAACTGACCCGCTACCTTCTTTTACTTGACCCACTATCGAGCATTTGAGGACCCGCTACAGAGCCTCCAAAGTGGCGCTATCGAGGCCATCATAAAAATGCTATCGAGCCCTCGTTGTCTCGCTACTGAGATTTGAACAAATCGCTACCGACATTCGAAGACCCAAAGATGACCGGGTTTGTACCGAATGCCATGGAAAACACTAGCGACCGCTTGGCAACCGTCACCGAGTTCACCAAAAAAATATTATTCCTTGAGCGTGTCATCACCATGTCAGTGTGCAGGCATTAATGATGACGTTACAGGGACCGAAAAGATGGCTTGACGCCGCTTCCTAGCCGTCGACGGCCGTTCGACGTCATTCTCCATTGCCACATCCCCGTTAACCATATGTCGCTCCGCCGGACGGATGGGACACATCATGCCATTTTCGATGTGGCGTTCTCCGGGTGGGGACTGTGGGAACTCCCTCCACCCGGGGACTGAGGCAATCTGAACTCTGACAGGAACCACGCGACTCGGACGAGGAAATCCGGCCCGTAGTTGGCCCGAGATTTCACCCAACTTAACCCTGTGGGTGTCTTCCTTGGCCCAAAAATGCACCCCAAGCTTACCCCTCCATGCATCGATTACGTGCACATGCACGCTCTTATCAGGAGGTACGTGGAGATTAGATATGAAACATTAAACCATCTTTTCAACTCTATTTAAAGAGAGTGATTTAACTAGAGTCCCTGGGTGGTGAAGGAAAATGCAGGAGTCCTTAATCAGGAATAGTTACGATCTCAGATCACTTAAGTGACGGTTTAATAATAAATTCAGTGAATTATTATCGAAAAGAGTTGAACCATTATCGACATCTTACTAACTCGTTACCTATCGACAACGAGTTGTATTATGTTCAATAGAGAGTTAGTGTCGATAACATTTCAACAATAGTTTACTACTTGTTAATTCGTTATAGAAAAGGGTTGAACCGTTACTGATATTTTACTTACTCGCTACTGTCACTTAAGTGATATGGGGTTGTGGCCATCTTTGATTAGGGACTGAGACTATTCTTTCCACCGGGAGACTGAGCTGATCTGAGCTCATTTAAGGAGCATCACCGAAGCTTCAAAGAAGGATGTGCAGTAGTGCACGCTGGTGCTTCTTTCAAAGCTATTACATATATTCTCTGTTTCTTGTATTTTCTTGAAAGATATATATTAAAGAGATTTGTAGTATGAAGGCTAGCTTGTAGATTGTGAGGGCTTCTCTCTTCTTCCTATAAATAATTTTCATAGACTAGAAATTCTTGATCTTTGTCTATGAATGTGGAAAGATACATCGTATTTGAATAAGCTCAATCCCGACGTATTTATCTCTTTCTTTCTTTCTTTAATAAATATTTTTTTTTATTCTCTGCACAGCGGATATCTTTATCATCTGCCACAATCCGCGCGGCCTAAGATTGAAGAGAATGTCAGTCTTCTAATATGCTTCTTCTTGTTTCTGTGGTTCTTCTAATATGCATATTTTGTACGTAAGAGATATTCTGGAAACAGATTCTGTTTTTCTCTTCGTGCGTATGTATATGTGGAAAATAGGCAACGCGTAGAGCCTAATAACAATTGTTAACGGAATATAACATCTACGAGAGGATGGTGACGATGTATTGCTAGCTTACAAGTTTAATGGAGTGCTTGGCTGTATGATAAATTTTATTATAATTTTATGTTTCTATAATAAAACTTGTTATAAAAATGTTTAACAATCGTTACAATTTTATATTTTTAAAATGATTTATTTTTTTAACAAAAAAAGTCTTATCTCTTTTTTATTAAATCTTATAGTCATCCACTTTGTTTGATCATATATCATACACTCTTTTTTTGTCATCACATATTTTCAAATATAATAATTTTTTGTCAGGCAAATTCCTATTTTATTTTAATATAAATTTTTATCAGGAAAATATACAAAAATTATTAGTGTAACCAAACACCTTGTAGAAATCAGGAAAAAGTCGTTGAGACAAAAAAAACTGTGATACTGCACATATTGAAAGAGAGAGATGAGAGAGTAGTTTGCCAAAATTTCTTGTTAAATTTTATGATTTTTAATGAGTCAAGAATGTGAACATATAGACGCTCGTACTAAAAGCGGAGTTTAATATTATTAAATTAATTGATATATATATATAGCAGAAATCGTCTACGACGGAATAATCCATAAATTAATTAGTTACTTTGGCGGATGCGACCGCGGGTGATGTTGCTTTTTCGAAGAACTGCTAATTATTTGAAGAACATAATTCGGAGGTTAGATGTCAATCTTTAATCGGAATAAATGAATAATTTCATGTGATACAATTTTATTTACTGGTTAAAACTTTAAAAATCGCTTTGTGATTGGGACGGTGAAAAATGGTTTGAGAATATATTATTCCTTCGGGGGTTGTTTGGTACAAAGATAATTTGGGGATAAACTTAGATTATTCTCTAAAATTTAAGAATAACTCATATTTATCTCCAAAATTTTAAGGTACCAAATAGGCCCTCAAAATTTTTAAATTTTTACTAAATATGATTTTATGTATAAAAAATAACTTCACTGACTTTTGAAAAATCCTATACCAGAATTATATTAATAAAGAAACATGTCATCTAAGATATAATAGCTGGGGCGGGTGGATGGCTCTACTTTCAAGTTTGACTCGTTATTTAATTGAGTGGATCTCGTGTTCTAAGATATGAACTCATTTATAAAACTCGTAATCGACATAAACTCATTTGTCAAACTCTAACTCTAACTTATTTACAAATTTTGATTTAAATTTAAATTCAAATTAATTTTATTTATAATTATTATATGTGTTTAAGTGTTAATATATAATTATTAATATTTATATTTTAAAATTATAAAAAAATATTTAATACATTTAAACCAAACTCATTATTTTTATTTAATTGATAAGACAATTTTCAACTAACTAATTTTAATGTGTATTAGTTTGTTTACACCCTTCCGAAGGGGTAGAGTGAGCAAGGAGAAAAGTGTGCTTTGAGTCAACGTATGGCAACAAGTTACGTTTCTTCCTCATCTAGTAGAAGCCAGGCGTACGTGCGTATGGGGTGTTTGGTTGCATGATAATGGAGATTTTTATTTTAATTTTTAAAAATTGTGAGAAAACTTGTTAAAAGAGGTATTTGACAACCATGACAATTTTATGTTTTGAAAGTGATTTTCTTCTTAAACAAAAAAGAGGGTCTCACCTCTTTTTTTTTCTTGTGGTCTCCCACTTTGTTTGATTGTGTATGGTAGTTACTCTTTTCTTTTATCACATCCTTCCCGATATGATAATTTTATGTCAAGTTGGTTCACTTTTTATTTTAATATAATTTTTTATCTTGAAAATGTACAAAAATTATCATGCAACCAAACACCCCATTAGCATGTGAACTCGTGCGGCACCAGTAAACTTCGTAGCATAGCCTACCATGGTGGTTCGACATGGGACAATAACGGCCATGTAAGAATGTTATGATACAACGTTATTAAGAATGGCCAATGAATAGAAACTATGACCGACAAATGGGAATCAAATAAAGAAATATTTCCCCATTTGCAATCGAAATTGATAATAGAATATTCTCCTTAGAATTAAGGAGGAGAGAAAATTATGGGCAGTATTGATTAGGGACAGATGGAATGGGGAAGAGCCCATCACTGGAGTCCCAAATTGCTTTCTCAACTCTCTCCCTCCTTCAGTGATATTAAAGCACTAATGCAATGATCGCATTTTCGTTTGAGAATATATTATTCCTTCGGGGTTGTTTGGTACAAAGATAACTCGGGGATAAACTTAGGTTATCCTCTAAATTTTGAGAATAACTCATGTTTATCTACAAAATTTTAAAGTATCAAACAGGCCATAAAAATTTTTAAATTTTTACTATATATAATTTTATGTATAAAAAATAACTTCACTGACTTTTGAAAAATCATATACCAGAATTATATTAATAAAGAAACATGTCATCTAAGATATAATAGTGGGGGTGGGTAGATGGCTCTGCTTCAAATTTGACTTGTTATTTAATTGAGTGGATCTCGTGTTCTAAGATATGAACTCATTTATAAAACTCGTAATCGACATAAACTCATTTGTCAAACTCTAACTTTAACTTATTTACAAATTTTGATTTAAATTTAAATTCAAATTAATTTTATTTATAATTATTATATGTGTTTAAGTGTTAATATATAATTATTAATATTTATATTTTAAAATTATAAAATAAATATTTAATACATTTAAACCAAACTCATTATTTTTATTTAATTGATGAGACAATTTTCAACTAACTAATTTTAATGTGTATTAGTTTGTTTACACCCTTGTGGAGAGGTAGAGTGAGCAAGGAGAAAAGTGTGCTTTGAGTCAACGTATGGCAACAAGTTACGTTTCTTCCTCCTCTCTTCACCATCTAGTAGAAACCAGGCGTACGTGCGTATGGGGTGTTTGGTTGCATGATAATGGAGATTTTTATTTTAATTTTAAAAATTGTGAGAAAACTTGTTAAAAGAGGTATTTGACAACCATGACAATTTTATGTTTTGAAAGTGATTTTCTTCTTTAACAAAAAAGAGGGTCTCACCTCTCTTTTTTTCTTGTGGTCCCCCACTTTGTTTGATTGTGTTTGGTAGTTACTCTTTTCTGTTATCACATCCTTCCAAATATGATAATTTTATGTCAAGTTAATTCATTTTTTATTTTAATATAATTTTTATCATGAAAGTGTACAAAAATTATCATGCAACCAAACACCCCATTAGCATGTGAACTCGTGCAGCACCGGTAAACTTCGTAGCATAGCCTGCCAGGGTGGTTCGACATGGGACAAGAGCGGCCATGTAAGAATGTTATGATACAATGTTATTAGGAATGACCAATGAATAGAAACTATGACCGACAAATGGGAATCAAATAAAGAAATATTTCTCCATTTGCAATCGAAATTGATAATACAATATTCTGCTTAGAAGGAGGAGAGAAAATTATGGGCAATATTGATTAAGGATAGATGGAATGGGGAAGAGCCCATCACTGGAGTCTCAAATTGCTCTCTCAACTCTCTCCCTCCTTCAGTGATATTAGAGCACTAATGCAATGATCGCATTTTCATTACTGTAAGCATCCGAAACGGGATATCCGTAGATCTTCCTTTTTCCGACCCCTACGCTTGCTTTGGGGACTTGGTGGATGGGATGTTAGTAGGTGTGGTCGCTAGGAGCCAAAGGCTCCAAAATATAGTAGAATGAAAAGAAATGAAATAGAGAAATGACCATCGTACCTTTGGGGACTTTGTTGGGTTCCGACTTCTCCTCTCTCGACCGGCCGAAAGAAGAGAGCTTAGTGAGTCCTTCGTCTTCGATCCGGTTGAAGCTCCGCCTCAATCAGATTTACCTAAAAATGTCCATAAGAAAACATAGAAACAAGTGAATGGTTCATTAGTTCTAATGAAAGCATAGTATCGTGCTTAAATATGAATTCAAACATGCAAAAGGAAAGAGACTAACCGGATTGGGACTAAATCCCAACCCTTATTTAGAAGGTTTAGATATGCATGAAAATGCAAATGAGTGGCTCAATATATGCTAAATGACATGTTAACGAGAGTTAAAATGAAAGGGGGGAGTAAAGGATCGACCGGAAAGGTAAATAAACTAAAAAAAATGTAAAACGTGGTCTTCCCTTGCTAGTGCCCCATATATGGGGCGCTTGCTGCAGGTGTCCCCTTGATGGGGCACGTTGACCAAAGTCAAAGCGCCCTATTTATGGGGCACCAGGGACTGGCTTCAGCATATTTTCTTCCCTTCTTCGCGGCGTCGCCCCGGAGTGTAGGAAGACCTCCAAGACGTAAAAAGGACTTCTTCAAGCAGCCAATACTCAAGTGAAGCTAATGGAAGAGTGTTTTGGCACTAGATGTAAGGGAAATGGAGTGTAGAGGCCCTCAAAGTCGGAAAAAATCATATTTCTGAAGAAGGAAACTGCAGATTTTTGGGGGTTTTGGGCGAGGGTTTTGGATCGGTTTGAAGGCTTATGGGAGGTGTAGATGGCTAAGAAACGTGGTATTGGATGAACTCAAGGGTGGTACAGAGTTGGGACCTCCTTCCAGCTCCAAATGGGGGTCTATTTATAGCCCAAAAGAGGGTACTTTGGCCATTTTCGAAAAGCAGTGCCACGTGGAATAGCGCCCTATATATAGGGTGCCAACATCATGAGGTATGTCAAATCGATAAGACGAGTCACTGCGAGGGGTCAAATAGGCCGGTCAAGTCGATTTGATCCGGTGCCAGGCGCCCTATATATAGGGCGCCTGGTGCCCTGTTTATCGCCAGGTGCCCTATATACAGGGCGCTAGGTGCCCCATATACAGGGTGTTTGGCCCGGTTGATCGTTCTATCGATCCTCTTCGGAATGTGTCGAAAAACCTGATTCTTCTGGAAAACACGGTTCCCTTCAAATATTCTTCATGAAAACAAGAATTTAGGCTCTCCAACTAGGCCAAAATTGCGTGTGTATAGCTTGCCTCGCCTTGGCGTCGGCTTTGTAGGGGAGTGACACGAATGAAGCGTAGGTGAATGTAGCAAAGCGTAATGAAGCATAGTGGAATGAAGTGGTAATGGACTGAAAAGGTGACGCCAAGGTGTAGATTTAGACACGCCTTCATTGACCTAGTTGAGTAGAATGAAACTTTACTGGACTCCGAGGTTGCCTTCTGTCTTATCGAAACCTTCTCTCTGGTTGATTGGTTAAAGAGAAAAACAGTACTGAAAGTAAATAACTAAAATCCCACGTGAGGGAGAATTGTTACCGACCAGGACCCGAACTGCATGGTGTGCTGGACTCGGTAGAAATGCATTGAAAAGTAAATTGCGAAAAGTAAAGAGGAGACAGCCAATCAACCAAGGTTAGGTTCTTCAAATTCATAAGGTTTTACTCAACAATACCGGTTCAGTTCGGCATGAAAAAACTTCTTGTTTCGATGAAATCATTGTTAAAACATGTTGGAAACCGATTCTCTAAAAAATCAAGACCTCCTCTGGGGCTATAAAAGACCATCTTTAAAAGGGTTCATGATGGGACTGGAAGGAGGTTATGCACGTATGAAATGATGCATGCTGGTGTCGACTCTGAAAATTTGACGGGGTCTTCTCCTTTTCAGGGAAGTCCGTGAATCCAGATCGTCACCTCAAGAGGGGATGAGAAAGAAAGGAAGAAAACTCGGAAAGCAACTCTCACCTCGGTCCCACACTCACATTGATCCCCGAACTTTCATCCCTTGGCGTCGCTCAATCACCAAAGAGACGGTTCGTGTCATGTGGGAAGAAAGAAATTAAGACATGTGGTCGCCAGGAACCGTGGGTTCCAATTTATAGAATTAAAATGACCGTGTGTACCTTAGCGTGAAGAATGTGAGTTAAAGCTTCTCCTTCTTCGGCCGGCCGATGAAGAAGAGTCCTCAACGCGGTGGGTGCTTGATATTCTGTGCAACTAGACAAACAAACAAGTGAAAGAGACTATTAGAACTAAACAAGGTGGAGTATATGTAAAGAGAATAACATAAAACACACAATTGACTAGAAACTGACCGGATTCGGGTTATCTCTAACCCCTTTTTTTATTTTCGGAATAACATAATAAAAGTAATGCAAAAAAATGTAAAAAAATAATAGGATGATGGATAATCACTAAACAAAGAGATAGGAAAAATAATTGAAAGATTTTGAGTTGAATAGAGGAAAAATAGCTGAAAGATTCTGAGTTGAATAGAGAAAGATATAGCCAAATCTGGGTTGTCGAAAAAGCCGAGCAGCAGTCCAGGATCTGCCAGGCGCGACTTTGCTTCTGCGCTTGTCACGACCAGCCCCGACCTAGGAATCAAGTGCCGTCGATTGAAAACTGAAGAAGACTTGGAGAGGAAGAACTTTGATGAAGAGATGCATGTGCCCCTTGGAAGGGGCGCATCTCATCTTTTCCGAAAATTTCGACCTTATCCGGTCGATCGGTTCAGTGGTAGAGTCCCGGTGAAAAACTGGGTCCCTCGTGCCTCCAGGGTAGGGCGCATGTGCCCTAAAGTGAGGACACGAGGTCACGTGCCTCACTGGTAGGGTGCATGGGCACGTGCCCTGGGTCCCGGGCGCATGTGACCAGGAACCCGAGCGCATGGGACTGTTTGCGCGTCCTTCTTCCGGAAGACATTGCGAACACTCCCGAACTCGGAATTCGACGCCGTTTGTTGCGTTGGAAAGATAACAGGCTGAATAAGATTTATATAGCATCGTATCAGACATCACACCCTAAAAAACTTCATAATTTTGTCCGGAAGTTAGGGCAGTGAACCGAAGATCCGATACAGGTCAAAATGACTCTGACGACAAACCGGAAAGGCACGATATGCAACAAAACTTGTCCGGGGTGTGAATATGACCATAAACTTCAATGCATGATCATTAGGCATTGGTAATTCAGCCAATTTCCGTGTTTACACGATTTACGTGTGGCTTTCGCTCAGAAATTATGGCTTTTTTGTGGAAAACATCGGAAAACATCCGATTTCGTTCGGCGAAGCTCCAAATCAACTTTTTAAAGACCCGGCATCATTATAAGGTCAATCACACATGTTACCCTATAAAACATGAGTTTTATGCTCTGAATTAGGCGAATTTGGCATGTCTACAGCTGGGTTTAAAGAAATACAACTAAGTATAAGAAAATAGTTGAAGATATAGGTTGAATATAACGGGTCAGGACATCCGTGAAGAAACCATCGTCCCCGCATATTCAACTTTGGCATATCCGCAAGCCTAGGGAATGACTGAGCCCTCACTGATTTTATTGAAGAGGTTCTCAGGCTCAGCCCCCTCTAGACTTGAGGTCTTCAACATCTCAAATATTACTTATTTTGATAGATGCAATACTAAATGCAAGTCCTAATAGGGGTCGGGGTAGTCCACTTTTGTTTTTCAATTTTTAATTTTTTTGTTGTTTTTGCTTCTTCTAGTGTTTGGGGATATGAAGCCGGCATGCTTTTTCCTGTTCCTGCACCCACTTGAGAGAAGATATTAGAACTTTATTTTGGCTTAGTCCCTTGCGAGGAGAGGGCAAAGTTGCCTTGATCTTTTGTCAAGGGACATCGGCCTTATCAAGGTAAAGATAACAGAAAAACATAAGTATGCACAAAAGGAAATATGCAAATATGCAAGACTGAAATTAAACATAAATACAAAGGCAACTAGTCAATCTAGAAAGCAAATTTTTAGGTGTTTTGAAATTTTTAATTTGTTTGGGTTTTGATGGTTTTATAATATTTTTGATGTTTCGGAACTTTTATGAATTTTTTGGTGTTTTGAATATTTAGTTTTTTTGTGTTTTTTAAGCATTCGATTTTTGTTGTTGTTCGGTGTGAAGGATATGACCATCTCATCCTTTGCCTTGCTTGCCATAGGTGCCCCTCATTGTTACCTAAGGGTTAAGAGTAGGTATCACGTGTAAGAAAGTGTCTAGTCCGAGATCTTCTGACCTTCCGCCTTTGATTGGCTACAGCTTTTCTTGGATCCAGTCGGTCAACCCTGCTCGCAAGGTTAAAGAGGGAAGAGGATTGATGGTAAGTCCTTAATAGGATTCAGGGGTGTCGAATTTGTTTCTCTACTAGTGCCCACGTTGCCCGTTTGGGATTTGACATCCTCGGGTCCTTCTTTCTAGCCATTTCTCTTTGATGCCCCACATTTCAGACATGCCTTTTTTCTTTTGCTTGATTTTGACTTGAGGGGTTCATTGCCCATCTTTTGGAGCCTTTTTATTTTTTGGGTTTTTGTTGGTACACATTCAGACAGGTCTATTCTTTTGCCGACCTGAGGGGTCATTGCCCATCTTTTGGTATCTTTTCTTTTTAAGAAGTCAGACCTTCATAGGCATCCTCCTACTAAGGCAATGGGCACTTTCGATACTCCTTATTCTAGCCCCTTTTATCCGTTCTGGACCGAAATAAGAAGAGAATAGGACAGGGTTGACCTTCTTTTGCCAAGTGTTGCCTAGCTTTCTCTCTGACTTCCAATCATCAGATTCCGAAACCTAGGTGTGTAGTGTGTGCAGTATGATGCCTATCCTTATTTCCCTAAGTGACAAGTTGGTGCATCGAACAAGCAAGCGATAGATGTTACCGTCATTCTTCACACCTTTGGATTTTATAGATTTTTTGTTTTTTTGTGATTTTTGTTTTAAGGGAAATATTTTTTGAAGTATACACCATTCCAGGGATGAGCTAGTTCTTCTCCTTCTGCATTAGTTAGCTTGTATGAATTACGGGGATAAACAGCCGAAATTACATACGGACCCTCCCAATTAGGTTGAAGTTTGGAGCGGGGACCGCCCGACTTAATGAATATTCTTTTAAGCACAACCTCACTGATTTCAAAATTTCTCTCTACCACCCTCTTCTGATAAAATCTTTTAAGTCTATTCTGATAAGATCTAGCATGTTTGGTAGCGGCCAGCCTCCTTTCGTCCAAGATGTTCGAGTTGCGCGAGAAGGGAATCTCGGCGTTCATCTATCGGGATGTCTCGATCGATCTGGACTCGGAGGGAAGGAATGATCACTTTGTATGGTACTACCGCCTCCATCCCAAATGCCAAGGCATAGGGGGTTTGACCTGTTGGGGTTCGAATAGAAGTGAGGTAGGCCCATAGAGCATCAACCAACTTATCTGGCCAGTCCGTGAACTTGCTAAACTTACAGGTCTTCTTAACTATTTTTATCAGAGTTTTATTGGTGGCATCTGCTTGACCGTTGCCTTGAGGATAATATGGAGATGAATGATGCAATTTGATGCAATACCTATTGCAAAGGTTGCGCAGCTCCTGAGAGATGAATTGTGGTCCATTGTCGGTGATGATGTCGCCTGGGATCCCGAACCTGGCAATGATGTTGCGTTTGATGAAAGTGTAGACTGTTGATGCCTTGATTTCCATGTATGCTTCCACTTACGCCCACTTGGTGAAGTACTCCGTTGCCGTTAGGATGAAGGATTTGGGTTTGTTTGTGGAGTTTGGATCGCCAAGGGGTCCGATAACATCAAAAGCCCACATAGCGAAAGACCACGGGGCATGAATCGGGTGAAGGGAAGATGCGGGAGAGTGAATTTTGTCAGCGTGAAGTTGACATTGATGACAGTGCCGGACAAAGATCGAGCAATCTTCTTCCAGAGTAGGCCAATAATACCCTTGCCTGATGATCTTCTTGGCGAGGGCTTGGGCATTCACATGGCCTCCATATACTCCCGAGTGTGCTTCTTTAAGCACCAATTCAGCCTCTTCTTCATCTACGCATCTTAATAGCACGCCGGCCAAGCTCCTTTTATAAAGTGCTCCACCTAAGATGATGTATCTTTGGGAGACTCTTCTTATGGCTCTTTTATTTTCGACAGTTGATCCTGGTGGATATGTCTGATCTGACAGTAATTCGCGATCTCATGATACCATGGTTTCTCACCCTCTTCTAATTCCTCCAACTCAACCAAAGACACTTCCTCCTTTTGCTCAATGTATTTCTTCTTTTCAAACTCTTTTTTAACCTTCAAGAATCGTTCATCTTCTACTGCCGGAATGGTTTGTCAGCGGAGATAGATCGTCCTAACCTATCTGCCTAGCGGGACAGATAGTGAAGATGCCAGAGAAGCGAGAGCATCGGCAAGAATATTTTGAGCACGAGGAACATGAATGAATTTGAGTTTGGAGAATAGCTTGATGTAACAGGTGGTGAGTTCTTGGTATGGCCTGAGTCCGGGATGAGATGTGCGATATTTGGCCAGTACTTGGCGGAGAATCAACTGACTATCACCGATCACCCTTAGTTTAGTGACACCATAGAAGTGAGCGGCCTCCAGTCCAGCCAATAAGGCTTCATACTCAGCTATATTGTTCGTTGCTGGAAAATGGAGCTGAAAATTCTGTGGAATGGTGACACCTTCGGGTGACAGAAGAACAATCCCTATCCCTCTACCCTGGGAGTTTAATGCCCCGTCAAAATATAAAGTCCATAGATTGGAAAATCGAATGGACATCAATTTTTCATCGGGGAATTCTGATTGGATAGGGTCAAAGATTGGGATAGGATGATAGGCAAGGTGTTCAGCAATTGCATAGCTCTTGATTGCCTTCTGCTGAATGTAGGTGATGTTGAACTGAGAGAGGAAGAAATCCCCAAAGTTTGATCAATGTTATCCTTCTCCTCATATTGGATTTCATCTAGCTGGATCACATTTTTCAAATATTCCGATTGTCTGGCACATCCTAAGCTTTTCCGAGCTAACTGATGTAGGTCTCTTTATGAAATTCTCCTACCTCTGATTTTTGGCCTATTTTTATTGGAAACTAAACCTAAAGAGGAAGAAGGTAAATAAGGGGAGGAAGAGGAGGTGGATGGAGTGGAATTTATTGGAGAGAATGGAGTGTAAAGGAGGTCAATCAAGGATCTGGTGGCTCCTTGGGGCGAATGCCCTTCCGGGGCAAGTTGAGATGTTTCCTCGATCGAAATTTGAGTTTCGAGGAGGACATTTTTTGGGAAGCACTAAACATAAAGATAGAATGGGCTTCAGGTGCCCGATTTGGGTTGAGATCAACTACGGGAGCCAAAGTAGGCGGAGATATTGATAAAGAGGGGAAGATTTCGAGCAATGTTTGATAGAGGGGGCTTTCGGGCCCAATGTTGACAGAAAGAGGTGATGGGCTAGTAGGCCAGATGATCATAGAGGAAGGTGGATTCATGGACCCAATAATAGGAGGATGTGGGCTCGAGGGCCTGGGTTTAAGAGATGGGCTTGAGGGCCTAAGAGTTGGAGAAAATGGGCACAAAGGCCGGGATTTAGTAGAGGGGTTTGATGGCCCAAGAGCAACAAGTGGGTACGCGGACCCATAAGTTGGGCCCGAGGGCCTAGAAATAGGGTTCAGGCCAAGAAGCCCGAGGAGAGCATCACAGTGAGTTGGGGCATCATCCCCAAAATATGACATAATGAGGGAAGACCCTCATGGAGTTGGTTGGACTTTTTCTCGAGTCGGTTTGGCAATATGACCCTCGGGTGGGTCAACAGGTGGTTCAACCTGGAGTGGTTCATTGGTTGACCCTTCTTTATCGATGGAAAACAAAAGAGATATTTTAGGGTACAAGCCATCCTCAAGGTCGGCAGTTCTTCTTCTTTTGTCTTGTTCTAGCTCTTTCTCTTCCTTGTTCTCAGCCAGTTGAATGGTTTCTTTCTTGATGAAAAACTTTTGTAAGCATCCAAAAAAGTATTTGCTTTTGAGATTATGACCATTGGTAGTTGTTCCATCATACCCAACCCCGCTTTTTGGTTGTAACCTCATTAGATTGATTGGCTCAGCTATGCCTTGCAGTTCTTTGCCTAGTCCTTGGCCTTCTTGGTATCCCAAAGTTTTCATTATATGCCACCCAATAGTTTCATCTTTTTCTCTTTTCCTTCTCCACACTTGCCTGGGCTGCTTACTTATTTCTGTAAGATCCAAGATTGTCAAAATCGGCTCATTCAGCAACCCAAGGGGTGGTGGAGAAGATGGATGGTCTAAGGGCATGCTTGTCACCTTAATCACTTGTCCCTTGTAAGGGAATTTGAGACACTGGTGATTGGTGGAGGTGACTTCCTCTAATGCTTCCAAATAGGGTCGTCCCATAATAGCTTTGTATGTCGGATCCATCTCTAGTATGTGAAAGTTGACAGTGACTGTCTGAGGTCCGAGTTTGACACCCAATGTAATCATGCCGTCAGCGGGCTTCTTTGAATTATCATATGCGGTAACTGTTATTTGAGATGGCCGGACGTCCTCCTCGAAGATTCCACAAAGATGTAATGTTTCTGGTGGCAGAACATTAATGGATGTTCCGATATCGACCAAGCATGACTTAATGCCTACTCCATTGATGTGGACTGTGATGCATAAGGCACATTTCCTTATTTCTGGGTCGGCCAACTCTTCCTTTGTGAATGTAAGGGCCGGGTACTCACCTCTTGGGACCTAAACCGATGAGATATTTTCCGGGGGGAGGCTCTCGTTTACCATTACTCGCTGTAAGCACTGTTGGAGAACCTCTTGATAAACTCTGGATCTTTTGATCAACTCTAAGATAGAGATCCATACCGGGGTTTTATCAAGATGTTTCAGCAAGTCATAGGATGTCCCAGACAATGGTTCTTCGATGTATTCTTCTTCTACTTCTGGTACTAATCCTGACTGACCGGCCTGAGGAAAGACCCTTTGAAACATGCGCCCACTCCTAAGTACTGTGGCAAGTTGAGGAGTTATAGTTGGGGTGGTAGTGGTGGGTGGTGGGTTAGGTCGAATGATGGGAGCTCTTGCGATGGGTGTAATGATGGTGGTTTGAGGCATAGTAGGGTAGGTAGGTTGTGAAGGTACAGTTGCTCGGGGCGGGATGATGATGGGTCCTAGTGGTGGTGATGTTTGTGGTGGATTAACCGGGCGGATTAGGGTCCGTCCCGATTGGAGTTGTGTGGCTGGTGGTGTTATGATGGGTCGTGATGGTGCTCGGATGATGGGTGTCCGGTTGAGAGTAATGGGGTTGGCTGATGTAGCTTTGGGTATAGAATGGACGGTTCGGTTGACATGCATGACGGAGGTGGCTCCCTCAATTTGCCAATTCTGGCCCCGATGATGATACTCCTCGGAAGAGATCAAGATGGGATTAACGTGTTGATTCCCAGGTGCGGGTGCATGTGGAGGTAGAGGGTTTTGGATAATCCCCAGGCTGGGGTTTTGTTGTTGTTGCTGCTGAGCTGGTGCGTGTTGCCGTTGAGGTTGATCTTTCACTGTTTTGATGTATTCCCCCATCTGGTCCCAGTCAATACTACCTTGCTCATTAAGGTCGTGGATGTAGTCTTTGAATTGAAAACAATTTTCCACAGTGTGCCTAGGATATCTATGAAACAGGCAGTATCGCTCTGTGTTGACATTTTGAGGCCACTCCAACTTCTCCCTTGGCAATGCAATTTGCCTTACCGCCATGAGTGCATTAAAGATATCCATGAGAGAGTACGACAATGGCAGGTAATGGTTCCTCTTGGGTCCAACCTTTCGGGGTTGATAGGCCATGGGAGGGGGTGCTTGGTTGTAGTTGGCAAGTTGTTGCCGTGGTGGTTGGGGAACTGAGGCTTGCGGTTGCTGAGGGATCGGAGCTTGTTGTTGACGAGGCTGGAACTGAGGTTGACGTTGAGGTTGATGAGGGTTTCTAAATGGTTGATTTTGTTGAGGGTTCCTAAACTGGTGTTGATAATTGCTAGGTGGGTTCCCTACAACATTGAGGTTCTCGTTTGTCACTACGCCCTCAGTCACTGGGCCGGTTGTGGAAAAAGTGGTTTTCTTGACAGCTCGGGGTCTAGGATCAAACAAGTTCATGATAGGTTAGTCCCTAAGCTGTTTCTGAATGTACCGTGCCTTCTCATAGAGTTCACTCATGGAGGTGGGGTGATGCAAAGCCAACATATTCTTTAAGGCTGGAGTGGCGTTGGTAATGATCATCTTCACTTGCTCTGGTTCTGAAATGGAATCAGTAAGCTTTTTTGCCATGGACCTCCACCTATCAGCATATCTAGTAAAATCTTCATCATTTCTCATTCTTTCGGTCATGAGGTTGGTGATGGAATATGTTGGTTCGACCCTATCTTGATATCTCTGCAAAAATTTAGCTTTGACAATTTCAAAGTTACTCGCCTCCAAAGAGTCAAGCGAGTAGAACCACTCTAAAGCTGAACCCTCTAATGATATTCTGAAAAGAAAAGCAAGGGCCCTTGGATCATTTTGCCACATTACCGACTCATAAAGAAAGTCCTTGATGTGAATGAATGGATTACCGGTTCCGTTGTAGTGACGGTATACCAGCATCTCAGAGGGAGGTAGATAAAAAGTAGGGAGGGAAGAAAGAGAAATATCAGGGGCTGCCATTGTGTCGATCAAATATCTAAGCTCTCTATACTTCTCATCCATGCGATTGATCTTGTTAATCATGGCCTGATCGATAGAAGGTTCCCTAAGAGGAGGAGGAGGAGTGGGTGCTTGGTGCACCGGAACTTGGATTGGATGGGCCGAAGCGGCCGGATAAGAAGGGTACATTGGGGGATACACCAAAGAGTGAGTAGGGTTGAGATGATTGGAAGAATGAACTAGTGGCCTAGAAGGAGCAACGACATTCAGATCAGGGTGATCTAGATTAGCTACCGGATGAGGAGAGATTGGGGCTACGAGCCTGGTATAAGAATGGCCATGAGTGGGCACATTGGGTTGATGTGCTACCGACCGAGGGGTAAAGATGTGAAGACCACCTTCGGGAGGAATGTGGTCGGCAGGCGACTTGCCCTTGAGGATGGCTTCGATAGCCTGAATTTGGGTAGGGTCAGCATGAGAGAATGCCTCCCAAAGTGAATTTGGATTGGGTCGAGGAGAAGTTTTACTAGGTTCGGGGAGAATTTTGGGTTCAATGACGGCACATACGGCATCAGGATAAAAATAAGATTGGTCATACTCCAACTGTAGTTGCTCGTATCTTTGATTCGCCATTTCGATAACTCGTCCCGACCTTAAATTCATAAACACAACAAAAAAAGAAGGTTGACAAATAAAAGCTCAAGGATTTTTTTTTGGTTTTGATTTTTGACCCCTTTTTTGTTTTTATTTTCTTTTGTTGGACAAGCAAGTTATCAAGCAAATTAACCTCAAGCAAATTTTGTTTTGGTTCTTTTTAGGTGATTTTGGGATTTTTGTTTAATTTTCAGTTTTTGTTTGTAAACAAGTAATAGCAAAGACTTGGAATGATTAACGCAAATTTTTTTTGTTGTTTCAACCTCAAATTAATGGCTTGTTAAGAGAAATATTGTCCACTCAAATAAATGAGTAGGACCCTATGCTCTCACAACGCCGAACAATCTAAGGTTGTCACTCTTTTCACAACGATAGGTAATAGGTACTCCGGGTTTTGGGATAAAATGGTACAACCAGTCCGATCAGTGAAGAGGGAATCCTTCACGTCTGGGGACTTACGGAGGCCTTGATGGAAGCTACCCAGTCCTTCCGAGAGGGAATCCCCGGAGGAGGAGTTGGCAACCACCAAGAGGGGTGTTTGGATGTGTGGGGCTTTGGGAGGAGAGAGCCTCCCTTCTCGGATGACCTAAAGAGCCGAAACCCCAATGCAAACTAAATGCGAGTGAAACGTCAAGGAATTAAGGAGAAAGCAAGAAGAAAATAAAAGCATACAATGATTAATGAGATGTTTTAGGAAGCAAATGAACAATACAATGATATGAAATTAAACTAAGATGGAAGAAAGCACTAATTTAACCAAGCATGCTTTGAAAGGTTTGCTAAAGGAAAACTAGACTTAGAAAGAAATAGGCAAGTATACTTAACAAGGGATGAATGAAGATGATATCTAAGATGCTAAGGTAAAATAAGTTGATTAACAAAGTTGGAAATCAGATCGCTATGCTTTTAAAAAGATAAACGGAAAGCAAGTAAACTTGAAGAGAAGTAGGTGGTACTTCAAAGAAACTAGTAAGCAACATAAACAAGTAATGATGCAAGGAAATGGAAATGACTCACATGGAAATGAAAATAAACATGCTTTCAAATGGACATTCTTAGGAAAGAAAATAGGATCTCACTACAGCAAAGTTGGTCCCACCATGGTCGCCAAAAGGTGTAAGTACCCGAAACGGAATTTCCGTAGATCTCCCTTTTTCCGGCCCCTATGCTTGCTTTGGAGACTTGGTGAATGGGATGTTAGTGGGTGTGGTCGCCAGGAGCCAAAGGCTCCAAAATATAGTAGAATGAAAAGAAATGAAATGAAGAAATGACCGTCGTACCTTTGGAAGCGGGGAGATTGTTGGGTTCCGACTTCTCCTTTCTCGGCCGGCCGAAAGAAGAGAGCTTAGTGAGTCCTTCGTCTTCAATCCGGTTGAAGCTCCGCCTCAATCGGATTTACCTAAAAATGTCCATAAGAAAACATAGAAACAAGTGAAAGGTTCATTAGTTCTAATGAAAGCATAGTATCGTGCTCAAATTTGAATTCAAACATGCAAAAGGAAAGAGACGAACCAGATTGGAACTAAATCCCAACCCTTATTTAGAAGGTTTAGATATGCATGAAAATGCAAATGAGTGGCTCAATATATGCTAAATGACATGTTAACGAGAGTTAAAATGAAAGGGGGGAGTAAAGGATCGACCGGAAAGATAAATAAACTAAAAAAAAAATGTAAAACGGGGTCTTCCCCTGCTAGTGCCCCATATATGGGGCGCTTGCTGCAGGTGTCCCTTTGATGGAGCACGTTGACCAAAGTCAAAGCGCCCTATTTATGGGGCACCAGGGACTGGCTTCAGTAGATTTTCTTCCCTTCTTCGCGGCATCGCCCCGGAGTGTAGGAAGACCTCCAAGACGGAAAAAGGACTTCTTCAAGCATTCAATACTCAAGTGAAGCTAATGGAAGAGTGTTTTAGCACTAGATGTAAGATAAATGGAGTGTAGAGGCCCTCAAAGTCGGAGAAAAATCATATTTCTGAAGAAGGAAACTGCAGGTTTTTGGGGTTTTTGGGAGAAGGTTTTGGATCGGTTTGAAGGCTTATGGAAGGTGTAGATGGCTTAGAAACGTGGTATTGGATGAACTCTAGGGTGGTACAGAGTTGGAACCTCCTCTCAGATCCAAATAGGGGTCTATTTATAGCCCAAAAGAGGGTACTTTGGCCATTTTCGAAAATCAGTGCCACGCGGCATAGCGCCCTATATATAGGGCGCCGGCATCATGAGGTATGTCAAATCGATAAGATGCGTCACTACGAGGGGTCAAATAGGCCGGTCAAGTTGATTTGATCTGGTGCCAGGCGCCCTATATATAGGGCGCCAGGTGCCCTATTTATAGGGCGCTTGGTGCCCTATAAATAGGGCGCCATGTGCCCCATATACAGGGTGTTTGACCCGGTTGATCGTTCTATCGATCCTCTTCGAAATGTGCCGAAAAACCTGATTCTTACAGAAAACACAGTTCCCTTCAAATATTCTTTATGAAAACAAGAATTTAGGCTCTCCAACTAGGCCAAAATTGCGTGTCTATAGTTACTAGAAGAACATGAATAGAGGCAAACTTAGAAGAGACTAATGCAATGAACCAAAGGACTGTTGCTCAATATCGATTCCACAAGTCACAGATGCCGCAATTCAAACATAAATTCGAATGTTCCTGAAGGTGTTTTCTATGAATGTGGAAAAATTGGTCACTTTAATACCATTTGTTTTGATAAGCAAGAGAAAAAAAAAGTGTAAATATGCACTTGAGCAATAAAGGAGCCAGAAAATAGAAATTTATTGGAGTAACTGAATGTAATGTTCTTTTGATATATTCAAATAAGTGGTGAATAGATTCCAGAACAACAAAACATTATGCAAAGATCAAGAAAGAACTTGTCTCTTTCCAATGCTTAATGTTGGAGAGGATATATATGGAGAGCAACACATATCTTGATGTGGAGGGTGTTGGAACTTTGTTTTCTTCATCATCACATGCTAATAAACTTGATTAAACATTGATATATAATTTACTTATCATAGTTAGATAAATACTTATTCTACCTGCATAATTAAAATGCATATTGGTGTTGCCTGCATAGTTAAAATTTTTTATTGAAATAATGTTCTAAACTAATATTTTAGATTCATTTGCATCTTTTATTTTTTTCTATCCATGCTAATTAGATATATAAAAGTCTTACTTCTGTTTACGTATCTAATGATTGTAGAATAATAGTCTTTATATATTTTGCATAATTAAACATAATATTTGTAACATTCTTGTTATGCTAACTAAACTCGTAGTTAATTGCATGCTTAGTTACTTGATTAATTACATATTTATTCTTTAATTTTAATTTTGAGCATGTCTAATTGATCAAATAATATATGTTTGTTGTCATCATTTGTTATTAAAAGAAAATTTTACACATTGTTAGTTATTTCAAACTTATAATTCATACTTAATTCAAAGCATGATTAGTATAATAATTAGTTTTATTTTTATGTCATCATGTTAGCATGGTATATCTTAAAACCTTGTTATTTATATTTTAAAAATTATATAGTCCTTATGTCAAATAACTTTGGAATTGGCAAAACTTGACAAGTTGAATGTAACCAACTATGACATGTGGCATTGGAAAATAAGATATGGCCTTATAGATGACAATATATAATATGCCCTTGACACCATTGCCCTAGAACTTAATGAAAATTCCACCAAAGTGGTAAAGAAAAGAAGGGATCAATGGTTGATAGATGATAATAAACAAGAACATTTGTGCTCATGTTCATGGAATACAATTTAATCAAATGCTTTGAAGAATATGAGATGTCCAATGAATTATGGAAGGCTATCAACTCCTTTTATCTCTCTACAATACATGCAAAATGCAAGAAAGTGATAGCATAGTTGACCATCTTAATATGTATGATGATTGTCATGGCTAAAGATTTAGCTACTGCTAGAACCGAGATTCTAGAGAAAATGTAAATGGCAACTATTGAAAATAGTTTACCGGCTTTACTAGACATGGCAGCCACAACCCTTAGAATGAGTGATTTCACTTTATTTGTCATAGACTTGCCTTCAAGATTAGCTATAGAATAAGACATTGTTGCTAGAAGAAAAGGACTAGAGGCAAACTTAGGAGAGGCTAATGCAATGAACTGAAGGCCTATTGCTCAAGATCAATTCCATAAGCCACAGAAGCCAAAATTCAAGAATAAATTCCAAAACAAAGAAAAGAAGGTACCTAAAGGTGTTTACTATGCATGTGGAAAAATTGGTCGCTTTAAGGCCAATTGTCTTAATAAGCAAGAGAATAAGAATGTAAATAGGCACTTGGGCAATAAGGGAGCTACAAAATAAGAATTTATTGGAGTAACTGAATGCAACACCGCTTTGGTAGATTCAAATGAGTGGTGGATGATAGAAATGTATACCCTACAATCCAATCATATATGATATGGTTCTACATTTTTAGAAATATCTCATTCAATTAACTAGGCAAATCTTTATTACTAGCTCTTATTCAATGTGAATATCATAATGAAGTCCTTGATTTTATGCAATGATGATTAAATCATGATGAGATCATGATAATGAGATTGATCATTTAGAGTATGTGATTTAAATGTTCCTAGCTATATGATCTTTAAGATGGGACATCAAGGATCCACATAGACTAGTGTATGTGATGTCTTCTTATGTAATGAGAATGACCGATCTCATTGGTTATTAGTGTGGAGACACTGAGATACACATACAGGTGCTCATTAGTTGAATTAGTTCATTGAACTGACCGAATTAGAAATCCTAAATGGTATTCTACTCAATTGTTAATCAGAGGTTTCTATCATCATGATTGTATGGTTGGACTTTTGACCCGAGTCGCTAAAGATGCCTTGTTGAGTGGAACTTGTGTTTTGACCATTGACTTATGAATCACCGTTTAAATGGTCCAGTATAGCAATGGATCGGGTACAAGGAAAGCCTGATGGAGGCAATTGAGCAGAAAACAAGGGATTGTCCACTCTTGGTAAGTGAGAGTGAATGGGATAGAACTTTAAATCCTTGGCCAGGTGTCGACTTCGAAAAAAATGGGGCTCTCCTTTTCAAGGTTGTCTGTGAATCCGGATTGCCACCTTAAGAGGGGATAAGAAAGGAAGAGAAGAAAACACGGAAAACAGCAACTCACCTCGGTCCCACACTCACATTGATCCCTGAACTTTCATCTCTCGATGTCGCTCAATCACCGAAGAGACATTTCGGGTCATGTGGGAGGAGGATGAGAAGAAGAAAACTTAAGACATTACGTGGTCGCCAAGAACTGCGGGTTCCACTTTATGCAAAAAAATGACCGTGTGTACCTTAGCGGGAAGAGTGCGGGTCAAAGCTTCTCCTTCTTCAGCCGGCCGACATTAAAATACTCGAACACCTTAAGAGGTTCCCTGCATCTATAAGCATCGGAGAAGCCATCTCTCTAAGTAAGGAACAGCGGGAGGCACTCATCACGGTCCTGCAGGATCCCGAAGCTTATGAAACCCATACTGCTGAGATGCAAGGGTACGACGCGTAAGCAGCATCTGTATCCTTTACTGATGAGGATATGTTGCTGCCTTCATCCATTCACAATCGACCCTTGTATATGAAAGCGCGTGTGAATGGCCATGAGATGAATCACATACTTATAGATGCCGGAGCAGTGGTAAACTTGTTGCCCTTGAAGACCTTAAAAATGTTGTACTTAATGCCCCATATGCAAAAGGTCTCTGGGGTCAAAATCTCAGGCTTCAACCAAGACTCCGAAGAGGATTTAGGAAAGGTCGAAGCAGAAGTGGTAATGGATGACTTTAAATCGAGAGTGACTTTTTATGTCATCGAGGCTGACACGACTTATAAGGCCCTGCAGGGATGACCCTGGTTACATGAAGCCTCCATCAATGCATAAAATATGCTAAGGAAGGTAAGCAGTATAGGGTATATGCAGATCGGACCCCTTTTGAGGTATGTGAATGCCACCTGGCCGATGCCCAGCTATATTTTGAGGCAGGCCCCTCAAGGCGAGATGCGGAGCGGGGGAAGCAGAAGGTTGACCGAGGGACCAGGCTGAATCGCAAGCGCCTTGACTAACTGATCTTTCTTATCTTATTGGATTAGGTAGTTTCCCCCTTTTCTCAATGTAAGCAAGCAGGAAGCCCGAGCAACCTTAAGCACAGAATCGGAAGTTGGTGCTCTCATATATAAAAGAAGAGCTGCATTGGGTGAACTCCAGCTCTCGGCGACCCCATCCTCCGCCGATCACGAAGGGGGGCAACCCAAAGAAGTAATAGTGGGGGACTTCGAGAGCGTACTACCCAGTTCAACATACACGAGGGATCAATGCATGGGTGCTTGATTTCTTGTGCAACTAGACAAACAAACAGATGAAAAGACAATTAGTACTAAACAAAGTGAAGTATGTGTAAAGAAAATGACATGAAACACAACTAAAAGGAAATTGACTAGATTCAGGTTATCTCTAACCCCTTTTTATTTTTAGAATTATCAAACTAAAAATAACGTTAAAATGTGAAAAAATGATAGGAGGATGGAGAATCACGAAATAAAGAGATATGAAAAACAACATAAAATTTTTGAGAATAATTGAGAGAGATATGGCCAAATCTGGGTTGTCAAAAAATCCGAACAGTAGTCCGGGATCTGTCAGGTGCGACTTTGCTTCAGCAGTCGCCACAACCAGCCCTGACCTCAGAATCACATGCCATCAATTGCAAACAGAAGAAAAATTGGAGAAGAACTTTGATGTTGAGAGCTCTGGTAGCAGATGTCCATACGCTTCTATAGAAGCCAAAGAAGAGAGACCTGGTAGATCACCTACAGACTGACCTTCCTCTCTCCTAAACTGACTTTTCTCTCTTTAAAAATTCAAAATTTTCACTCTAAAAATTACAAAATTGATGTAGGAGGGAGGTTGGGCATCTTGAGATGCCCAGGGGGTCGAGTTCCAGCCTCTAGAACAACCAGAGTCGGAGTCTATTTATAAGAGAAAAATCAGCCTGATCTATCCTAAACAACAGGGTATTTATGCCCTAGCCCAGGGCGCATGCGCCCTGGTTCAAGGTACATGGCCCCCACTTTGGGGCGCATGTGCTCTCTGGAGGGGGTGCATCCAATCCTCTCTAAAAAAACGATCCGATCCGATCGAAAATTTCGATTCGATCCGGTTAGAGGTAGAGTCCCAATCGGAAACTGGTTCACTCACGCCCCCGATTGGGGGCACATGGCCATGTGCCTCAGGATGGGGGCACATGGTCGCATGCCCTAGGACAATGGCGCATGGGACTGGTTCTACACGTCTTTGTTCTGGAAGCCATTGCAGACACTCCCGAGCTTGAAATTCGACGCCGTTTATTACGTTGGAAAGATAACAAGCCGAAGAAACTTTCTACATAAATGCATCAGCCATCACACTCTCAAAAACTTCAGAATTTTATCTAGAAGTTAGGACAGTGAACGGAAGATCCGATATTGGTCGGAATGATTCCAATGGCCAACTGGAAAGTCACGGCATAAAACAAAACTTGTCCAGAACATGAATCTGACCATAGCCTTCAATGCATGATCATTAGACATTGGTAATCCAGCCAATTTCTATGTTTACACGATTTACGTGTGGCTTCCGCTCGAAAATTATGGCTTTGTGCGGAAAATTCTGGAAACCATCTTATTTCATTCGGCAAAGCTCTAAATCAATATTAAAAGGACCCGACATCATTCTAAGATCAATCACACATGTTACTCTATAAAACATGAGTTTTATGCTCTGAATTAGGCAAATTTGGCGTGTCTACACCAGGTAGATAGGATGATTGAAAGTCGATGCCGTACTCCTATTTAACCGGAACATTGAATGGATGAGGGTTTATATACTTGTGGTAACTGATGATGGAAAGGCTCAATAGAGATAATATTATTCTCATAACCATTTGGGTTCATGGGATGTGGCTTGTATCCTTCATGATCGGTAGGCCGATTAATATGTTATTAGATAATGACTTTTATTTAATTAAATAGAATTATTCTATTTTAATTAGGTCTCAACAAAATAGACTATTAGGCTTAGTGGGTCACACATAAAAGGACTTATCTATAAGTACAGAGGCAAGAGCATAATTTATGAAGATTTTGGATTTTTATGAAAAAATTGAAATTCTTTATAAATACTAATGGCTTCAGCCAAACCCAATCAATCTAAGGGTGAAAACCATGTCTTCAGCCTCTTCCCTACCTTTTTATCTTTCTAGAAGGTGTCCATGGGCGATGGAGCTCCATTTGGGAAGAGTTCTTGAGGTTGACGTGTTGGGAGAACCTATTGTGGATGAAGTTCATGTGGATACCGTTGGAGATCAGACACTTGAATGTTTTTTAGAGCTTGAGAAGCTCATCTTCTATCTCTCTATGAGATTATATGAATCCCTATCAGGTATATTCGAACCCATTTTGATCAATTTTCTGTTTTCATCGTTCAGTTTTGATTGAGACAATTTCTAAACCAACCCATAAAAATCTTACTTCCGCTGCACCATATTTTGTGGGACAATTCCTTATAGTGGATAGATTAAAGAGCAACAAGGCATATTGCAAAGAACAAGAAAGGGCTTGTCTCCTTCTAACAGTTTAATGTTGGTGAGCAGAGAATATATATGTGGGGAACAACACCTATCTTGGTGTTGAGGGTGTTAGAACTTATAGGTTGGATCTTGGGGATAACATCATGGTTTTTAAGGATGTGTTTTGTGCACCAAAAATTCTAGCAAAACCTCATTTTTGTACTAGCATTGACGAAGAATGGCCTCAAAGTCTAATTCTATAATCAAAAAGTGTCTACAAGGAAAGACAGGAAAGTACTTGCACTGAGAAAATTTATTCTCAAGAATGATTTATTTTGTATCCCTATGATTGACAATAAAATAAATAAAATTGAAACCTTTGATTATTCTTTGTGTGTCATGTCGGAATGTGATCTTTGGCATTTTAGATTGAGTCATTCTAGAAATTTTAAAATGAAAAAGTTAATAAAGATGAATTTGCTACCATGTTTAATTAAGGTTGAGTTATCACCTTATGAACATTGTTTAGTTGGAAAGATGACTAAGAAACCATTTTTGGTAGGAAATAAATTACAAGAATTGTTAGAATCAGTCCACTTGGATATTTGTGGCCCATTAAGCTTAAAGATAGACAATAACAAAGAATATTTTATAAGTTTTATATATGAGTACTCAAGGTATGCCTATGTATATCTTTTTTCTACTAAGTTTGAGGCATTTAGCTATTTTAAAAGATACATAGTAGAAGTAGAAAAACAAATGGGTAGAGATATTAAGGTGTTAAGAACATATAGAGGTGAAGAATTTAACTCAAAAAAATTTAAGTCATATTACCAAGATTAGGGAATAAAACGGCATATAACAATGCCATATATGACACAACAAAATGGTGTGACAAAAATGAAAAAGATAAATTTGATGAGTGCGGTAAGATATATGCTACCACAATCTAGTCTTCTCAAGAAATTATAGGGAGAAACATTACTCACAACAAGTACATATTGAATAGAATACCCATAAAATCTATAGAGTGTACTCCATTTGAATTGTGGAATGGGAGGAAACTAAATCTGAGTCTTCTCAAGAAATGGGGATCTACAATCCATGTTCTCATTCCATAACAACTTAGAGAAAAGTTGGAACTAAAAACTTTCAAGTGTAAATTCATAGGGTATTGTAAAAAGTCTTATAGGTATAAGTTCTTTCATAATGCAAAAAGGACCATAGAATATATGAATGCTACATTTCTAGAAAATCTAGAGAAAGTGGAATGTCATGAAATTGAAAAAAAAACCTCTAATTATAATAGATGATGACTATTGCAATGAAAACTCTACAAATGATCCAATAATTGAAAAAGAACCTAGAATATCGAAACTATCTCAACAAGAAATAGTTTAAGAACAAAATGATTCTATGATAGAAACATGACTTGTTGTACCTGCAATTGGTGATACAAGAACTAGAACTCCACTTGTATGAATGGGTGATTTATACTTATGTGAGTTTTTATGTCTGACAGTAGATACAAATAAAGAAAATCACACAGATCTAGTAAACTATATCGATGCTATTAAATCACGTGAATCAAAATTATGGTTATATGTTATGAAAGAAGAAATAAACTCCATGAAAATTAATGGAGTGTGAGAATTGTGTGATTTACCTAAAAATAGAAAGGTTATTAGGTGTAAATGAGTATTTAATAAAAACTTTGAGCTAATAGGTCTAAAAAAAATATATAGTCTATTTAGTTTCCAAAGGTTATAATCAGAAAGCAGGTATAGATTATAAATAAAATTACTCATTGGTTGCAAAATTTACATCAATAAGAATAATTTTGGCCATTGTAGCGTATCTTGACCTAACGTTACACCAGATGGGTGCCAAGACTGCATTCCTTAACAGAGAGTAAGGAAGGATATTTATATGCTACAGTCTGAATGATTTTAGGAGGAAGGCCAAAATAAAAGTGTTTGTAAATTGAAATGGTTAATTTATGGTTTGAAATAATCATCTTGACAATGGTATCTTAAATTTCATGATGTTGTTATTCAACTCGGTTTTGTTCCAAATCAATTGGATAGCTGTGTGTATGTCATAAAAAGTGGGAATATGGTGATTATATTATTCTTATATCTAAGCTTAGTAAGAAATTTGAGTTGAAGGATATGAGAGAGATGTCATATGTTCTTGGTGTCCAGATACAAAGGAACATGCAATCTAGCCTGTTAAGGTAAATAAAAAATACTTAAGGTCTATTCTCAAGAAATTCAGAATGCAAAATCACAAGTCAACACCTACACCATTAGTGTCTAGAAATTTGGATGGGAGAAGAGCAATACCCCAAAGAGAGATAAAGTCTGCTCAAGGTGTTGTATGCTAAAGCAATTGGAAGCCTAATGTTTGCAATGATGAGTACAAGATTGGGCATAGCATACCCTATGAGCTTGGTTAGTAGGTACCAAGCTAATCAAGGTCCAAGACATTGGAAGCTATTAAGAAGATTGTGAAGTACCTGAAGGGTACAATGCATCACAAGTTAGTTTACCAAACAAAAACACTTGAGATGATTAGTTACTCCTACACGGATTTCAGAGGGGATAATGATGATGAAAAGTCTACTTCTAGACACTTGTTCATCTTTGGTGGTGTGACTATTTCTTGGAGAAGCAAGAAACAAGAATGTGTGGCAAGACACACATAAGAAGCTGAGTATATTACATGTAGTGTGGCTACTACTTACATCATCTGGATTAGATGATTTTTAATAGATTTATGTCTCAATTTGGTTGACAAACCACTTGAAATCTATTGTGATAATAAGGCCACTATCAATTTAATTAATAGTAGAGCAAATAGCTCAAAAGAAAAATATATAGAAATATAATATCATTATATTTAGAATATTGTACAGAAATAGGAAGTTAAAGTATCTTATATCTTCACTAGTGATATAATTGTCGATCATTTGACAAAAAGAATGACGGTAAAATTTTCATTAATTATGTAAGCTTGATGAGACTCAAGAACATATGAGTCAAAGAAATAATTATGCATCTTATGGATAATGACAATGTATAGGAATATATATGTATCCCATAGATAGTGGAAGCACATATGAATATATATATATATATATATATATATATATATATACACACACACACACACATCTTGTGACTAGTGTAAATGCTTGAAAAATTTTATATATCTCATGGATAGTGACTTAGAAATATCCATGTATCTCATAGATAATGGAAGTACATGAGAATATCTATGTATTGCATGGATAGTGAGAATACATAAGAAAAGGTATGTATCTCCTAGATAGATGAAGTATAAAATGCTTAAACTTCACACAAAGAGAGAATATGTTTATTTATTGGCCAAGTGGGAGATGTATGAACGTTAGGATACAACATTATCAAGAATGACCAACAAGTAGAAACCATGGCCAATAACTGAAAAGAAATATTCCCCTCTTTTTAATCGAAATTGATGGTACAATATTCTCTTTAGAATTAAGTAGAAGAAAAAATTATAGGTGGGATTAATTTGGGATGGAAGGAATGGGGGTCATGAGCTCTATAAATATGTGGATAATTCCTATGAGATAAACACATAAGAAAGAGCCCATCGTTGGAGTCTCAAATCACTTTCTCAACTCTTTGCCCCCTTCAAGTCGTTCCTTCTACGCCAGCTGGTGCAAGCCTGGGTGTTGGGCTTCACGGTACCTACCATAGTGGATGTAGTTGCCGTCCTACATCAACAATAGCATCCTCCAGTTGATCTTAGTCAGATAGTCCCATATCGGGAGAAAGAGAGGAGGTTCTCATGCTTAATGCCCTGTTTGGTAACACTATTAGACACCTCTATCACTATTAAATTTAAAATTGATATTGTTGGTAATCACCTTGAGGTGTTTGGCTAATAGTATCAATTTTGAGATTTGTAGTGCAAACAACACATGTTATGTAATACAAGTGTCAACTTGTATCAATTTTGATATTGATACTCCATCTTCTAAAAATATCAATATCAATACTAATATAGTATCATTTTTGATACTCTAACCAAACAGGCCAGTAACACTATTAGACACCTCTATCACTATTAATTTTAAAATTGATATTGTTAGTAATCACTTTGAGGTGTTTGGCTAATAGTATCAATTTTGAAATTTGTAATGCAAACAACACATGTTATGTAATACAAGTGTCAACTTGTATCAATTTTGATATTGATACTTCATCTCCTAGAAATACCAATATCAATACTAATATAGTATCATTTTTGATATTCTAATCAAACAGGCCATAAACAAGCCTGAAAAGGCTGAAACTGCTCCCAGTGTAAGACTGGCAGCCCAAGGTCTGCCTACCTTCCCGCAAACGCGAAGTCAGAACAAAAACAGAGTGCTACCCTCAAAACACGGATTAAATAGACAGACGGGGATGAACAAAATTAAACATGTTATATCAATAAAAGACTAAATAACACTGACAATTGCCAGCTAGTAATGACCCCTCCCACCCATATGTGTATTATGTACAAATTAAGCTAATGATATGACACATCAGTTATTCATCATATTCACAAACCTGCCACCAGATCAAATAAATCCTCCCAACTTTTGCCATCAACGTAAGACCTGTTAATCTTAACATACAGCGAGGCCAAACCAAAACCAGAAGAAAGGGAAGTATGGAATAAGAGGTGAAAGAAGGGAGCAGCAGCTTTTCTTAAGAGCAGGTCATTGCAGAGATAGCAGCTCGGGAAAAGTACAACTCTACAATGAGAAACAGAAAGGCTGTGTTTCATCTGCCATCTGGGAACATATCAGGCTTTGTAGGTAAGCTACCCTGGGTGTTCTCCATATAAAGCTGGCTATCAAGGTTGTATCCCGAGGTCCCCTGGTCCAGCATCCTTCCTTTTAGCCTTTCAAAGATGGCCTCGTTGTGGCTTGTCATGTCATCTTCTTCCTTGGAGGGAGCGGGTCTCCATTGATCAATGAGTGGTACCAGTATGCTGACTGCATGTCCCATGTCGGGCCTCTGATGAGCATCACGGCTTGTGCAATGGCCTGCTAGCTCGGCCACCGTGACAACCCTGCGGGCATCCTCGTCATCAAGATTAAGCTCAGGGTCAACAGTCTTTGTGATATTGTCCTTGTTTATAAGGATCCGGCGGAACCATGTTACCAGATGCGAACTGTCATCAGGAAGTGACTCATCGAGTGCCTTCTTCCCTGTGATCAGTTCCATCAGAACCACGCCGAAGGCAAAAACATCAACCTTCGTTGTCACCCTACCAGTAGCTGCCAAAAAAAGGACCGCAGAATAAAGGCATTATTCTTTTCCATCGAGGCAAACAGTGGTACCAAGCAATCATAGCAAGCGATAGAAGAGACTTCAGTAATGTATCTCAGTAAGGCAGCACATGGAAAATTTGGACAACCAGAGGTTTGGCTCTAGGTTATTTCTAGATCAAAAATAAAAATTAAACAAAGACAATTGAAGAAAAATCGTCCACCAAAACACATGAGGAAATTGAAGAGGACTTCAAAAGAAAATATTAAGAAGATAGCTTGTGGTCGATGTTGTGAACAAATGAAAAAGGTTGGGCCGTTTTATATAGGTCTCCACCCATGGTAACTCCAATGGGGTAAAATGGCCCCTACTTTATATTTGTAAAGCCCCAAAGAAACCTTACATTAAGATGTTACCTCCTTAAGAGAACTTATAGAGTGTTTGGTTGCACAATAATTTTCCATGTACTTTCATGATAAAAAGTGGTATTAAATAAAGTGTATGTTGTCCAGTGAATAAATTGTCATGTTTGAGAAGATGTTATAACAAAAAAAAGTGTGAAACTTATGACTAAAAGAGTTGGGGGACCACAAGATAAAAAAAGAGGATCTCACCTCTTTTTTGTCCAAGAAAGAAATATGTTTAATAACATAAATTTGCAATGGTTGCCAAATATCTCTTTTAATAAGTTTTGTTATGAAAACATAAAATTGTAACAAAAATTCAAATTATCATGCAACCAGATACTCCACTACTTTTACATAAAATATCCTAAAATTTCCCATATTTAAGTTTGTAAACTCCAACAAGCACAGGGAAAGAAACAATATCAAACAAGTACAAGTTATGATGTAAGACAGAAATGGAGACGTCATCATATGGGTGTGTTTGTGTGCCATAATTGGCCCAAAATGGACCGATCGAGCCTGGACTGAACTGAAATCTGCCAAATTGAGTCGAAAACCTGCTGAACCAAGCCTAAATACACTAAACCGGGTGATTCAGACCCTGAACTGGTCTAAAATTGAGCCGAACCAGCCTGAACTGGGTCTAGGAGTCTCGAGCTGGCTCTAAGTGTGCCGAACTAGCCTAAACCAGTTGAACCACCACGTGAACCAGGTTGGACCAGCAGGACCGTTGCCTGGAGAAGCTGATCCGCCAATGCGGCTTGACCAATGGGGGTTGCACTCGTCTGGCATGGGGGAGGACCCCAATGAGGGTCGCGGCTGACAATGATTGCCCTCGGGGCATCCAAGACTCATGACACTACCAGGGGCTGCGAGGAGACAGGAGACCCTGGCACCTTATGGGCACACCCAACGATGCGTGCAGCCATGTGGGTGGTGAAGCCAATGGGAACGTGACAGAGGCGGAGGGACCTCGACCAGGGGAGATGTAAAGGTACCCGGGTGTGTGTGACCATGTGGAAAGGGCCCCACGGGGGACAAATCAAGGTGGCACTCACTTTTGTCATTGTACTTGTTTGGATGGTAATAGGACACAGGCGGGTGACAATCATGGAAGTAGTGGTGTCTTCCTCATCGCCGTTGGCTTCTCTCTCTTCGTCATCGAACATCCTTCATTCTTTTGCTTTGTTGGCCTTCTTCACGACACCGCAACTTCATCATCCTTCAAATAGAAGATACAAGGGCAGAGCTGAGCAGCAGGGTAAGGAGGGGGCGGGTCGTGGAGCATTGGGGTGTGAGGCTGGGTTTCGAACAAAACAGGAAAAGGGGCCACAAGGTAGGCTCGAAGGACCCTGAGGGGACCGAGGGCATCTACGTCAACCCAGACATTGTGGGGTTGGCGGGGCATTGCTCTAGAGGCAAGGAATACCCGATGGATTTGTTGGGTTAGGAGGGGGAAGGGGACAACAAAGATGAAGAGGCTTTGAAGGCCCAATGGTGTTCCAAAAGTGGAAGAGAACAGGGGAACGGAGGGAGACGACAAGGAAGAATTTGATAGTGTTGAGAGAGAGAGAGGACAACAACAATGAGGTGGAGGTGGAGGATGCGGCATAGGGTGAAGATGACAGTGCCAATGGGGAGGAGACAAGCGACGTCGATGGCAATAACGAAGGACGAGACGACGGGAGAGACAAAGTGGCAGCATGATATGTCAGGGCTTGCAGAGGGTGAGGTTCCACAGGTGTCTATAACAGGGGTGCGCATCGGGGTCTCCATGAGGAGGGTGAATTCATAGACCGTTTGTTGGATTCCAATGTCAAGTGAGGTGATTTTGGTGTTGTGTCCAGATTAAGAGGGGAACGAGAAGAAGAACGACATGAAGGCCACTAGAGAGGGGAGGGAGCAGGTCTGTACCGAGGGTGAAGAGAAGAATGCTGGACAATCTAGGAGGTGAATTAGGAAGTCGGCCTAGCACTTGAGGTGGAGTCTACCTACCAGAAGAAGGGAAGGGAACTGTGGCCATCACGGGTATAGAGAGGAGACTTGAGGCTTCTAGGGGTGGAGAAGAAGAGTTGGATTATCTACCAGAGGTAAAAGGAGGGTTGGGCATCTCTCGGAGGTGAAGGAGAAAACCGTAGGTGTTTGGGGGTGAAGGTTACCTACAAACATGAAAGGTGGGGTGCTGGACAGTTGGACTTATCTAGGAACCATCCAGGATTTCCACCTTTGGTGTCGGAGGAGAGAAATAGCAGGAGAAGAGAGAGCAAACAAGAACTAGAAATCGATTTCAATTCATCATAGCATCATCATTAGGCTACAATGCAAGGCATATATAGAAGCCTTTGGGAAAGATGACAAAAGAACCCTCTATGTATACTAAGGAAAATGTGTCATTTCCTAGAAACTCGAACGGTGGCATCCTACATCTTCTTATCCGTCGGATTCAACCCGGTCCTCATCATTCTCCACCAATTACGAAAAACTTGTCTTGTTGTTTTGTAATGTTGTGGGATCCATATGGCAACGATAGTGCGAAGATGATGATGAAGTGTGACTTGCAAACTCTAAAGTAATCGCAGAAGGTTACCCAGATGATGGCATAATAACCATCAAGCTCCATATTTGGGTACTTTGTCAACATAACTGAGTCTGAATCCTTTGGACTAGGTGTCTCGGGTATAGCCTCAGTGACCAGCTCCATCAATAACTCGATAATCCGTGTAGTTAGGTGGGACTCTAGAACTTAGTCAGCCTCAGCCTCAACAAGGTGCCACTTCTCAGTCGTTAGCTCAAGCAATAGCTTGGTAAGCTGCTCAGAAAGCTCAACCCCAATGGTGCTGCCAATCTGGGCCTCCATGGTACACTATTGCTCATACTCTTTAACTAGTTATGGATTGGCCTCAAAGATCATTTTGATAAGCATGTCAATCTGCTTCTCGATAATCAACTGTTGGGGACAAGTGTTGCCGATGTATATGCGCTATCTCAATAACCTGTACTTTTTATGTTGCAAGGTAAGCCCTCGAGCATCTATCTTCAAGTTAGCTTACCGATTAGCTAACCAAAATCCCAATATGAGATAGTGTATGTGAGGAACTATCTCACACCATGCATCCACCATATATAGCACTGTCCTATCCATGATCTCAATCGACCTTTGGCAATACGGGCAAACTAGAAATAAGTTGAGTCATTCTCAATTCTTTGAAACTCTAGTGCAATCAACTCCTGGAGTGACTATGAAATGCAATTACTTGAATATCTAGATAAAAATACTGTGGCATGCACCTCAAACGGTAATATGATGTCAACGTTGAAATGCCAATGTCCCGCACAACATAAGGATCTAGATTCTAGACTTGTGAAAATAATTTGGTGCTAACTCTGATACCAAACTAATCTACAATAAAAATATAGACTTTGCCATCTAGATGCGCCAATGGCCTAGCTCAACAAATCCTCAGTTGTCGGCCGTATAGTGCTCCGTTCAATTGGATGCGAGGGCAAGGATGCTGGGGGAAGCATTGCTGGTCATTAGAGGTGAAGACAGTGAGGGTGCCACCAGACATTGTAGAACTAAGAAGGTGAAGGTGAAGGGATGGGCACGATGGCCTAAAGGAATGAGGAGAAGAACATCAGGGTTTGTCTCCTACTGGGGGTGGAGTGGACGTTGGCCTTTTACCAAAGGTGAAGAGGACAACCTCCCATTGGAGGGGTGGAGACTATCGGGGCCAAGCCCCCTATGCACCTACGTGGCCAAGGCCTTCCAAAAATTTCAAGTCTTCTATTGATTTCATTGATCATGAAGGCCTCCTTATAAAGGGGCTAGTCCTTTACAAAATGACCTATTAAAAGACTATTTACATGTGTCCTCAAATGACATAAATGCAAAAAAAAATATAAAAGGACTTCAAATATTTACAAAAAAAAGTCCCTAAGAACAAAATTGCAAATAAACTCCAAAATTCTTAAACTAGTTCCCCATCATTCTCCCCTATCAGGAGAATCATCCAAGTTTCAAACTGCATAATGAACATCATCGTCTTTATTTATGTACCATGCACTGAAGTCGATAGAAGCATCTTAAGAGTCGGCTCATAAAAATGAGCCGATCCCGGGCTTTGATACCAACCTAATGATCATCCAAATGCAGGACAACAATGGAGATGCTACCATCTAGGTGTACCTATGTGCCGAAATGGGCCCAAAATGGACTAATCGAGCCTAGACCGAATTGAATTATGACGAACTAAGCTGAAAACCTACGGAACCAGCCTAAATACATTGAAGCAGTTTGAAATTGAGCCAAACCGGCCTGAATCACATGTGAATTGGGCTGGACCAGCTGAACCATCGCCTGGAGAAACCAGTCTGCCAACTACAGCTTGACCTATGGGGATCACACTCACTTGGAGTAAGGAGGAGTTCAATGGGGGTCACAGCATGTGGTTATCACCCGTAGGGCATCCAGGGATCATGGCGCTATCGGAGCTGTGCAGAGTCAGGATGTCATGGCACCACGTGGGCACGCCAAACGGTGCATGCAGTGGTGCGGGGCGAAGATGACGGCGGTAGGTGGGGAGAAGACAAGCGATGACAAAGGAAGGGGCAAAAAGGAGGGAAGTGGCATTGGAAGGTGTTGAGGCTTGCGGAGGGTGAGCTTCCACAGATGTCTAGAATGTGGGGTGGGCGTCAAGGTCTCTGTGAGAAAAATGGTTTTGTCGACCATGTGTTGGTCTGTGTGAGGTGATTCTAGTGCTATGTCGTGACTAAGAGGGGAATTGAAAGAAGAACAACACAAAAGGCCACTAGAGAGGAGAGGGAGCTGGTCTGTACCGTGGGTGAAGAGGATAACACTGGGCAATCTTGGAGGTGGATTGGGCAGCCTAGAACCAAAGATGGAGTCTACCTACCGGAAGGAGGTGGGACACCATGGCTACTGGATCCTACCCAGAGCCAAGCATCAATGTTGGGTACGAGAGAAAGGGAACAACAAAAGGAAGAGAGAATGAGATCAACAAAATTTCCATTATAATCATCATGTTTCTTCCATCCGCATATGGCCTCCTCTTATAAGGAGTTATATTAAAAAAAAAACTCTTAAGGACCTATTTACAAAAATGTTCTTAGGGAAGAGAACCGTGGCCATCATGGAGTGGAGAGGAGACTCAGGGCTATCGAGGGGTGGAGAAGAAGGGCCAGATTATCTTCTAGAAGTGAGGAAAGAAGGGTTAGGCATCTCCCAAGGGTGAAGGAGAAGAGTAGAGGAGCCCGAGGGTGAAGGCTACCTACATACAAGAGAGGTGGGGCATCAGACCATGGGGCTTCTCCAGGAACAATCCGAGTTTTACGCCATTGAGGTCGGAGAAGAGAGAGCAAACAGGAACCGGAAATCGATTTCATTTCCTCGTAGCATCATTTGGTTACAATGCAAGGCTTATATACAAGCCCTTGAGGGAGATATTACAAAAGGACCCATTATTTATACTAAAAACTAAAATGTAAAGAAACTGACTCAAAAGTGACTTCAAATATTAAAAGAAATGCAAAAGATTAACTATTATACTTCTAAATAAGAAAATAAAAATGTGTCATTGGAAACTCGAACCATGACATACTGGACCTTCTTGTCCGTCAAATCCAACCTGGTCCTCATCACTTACCAAAGACTTCCATCTCTACAAAGTAGGATCCATCTGTCTGTCACTTGTATTTTTCAAAAGGTTGGCAGAAAGAAAAAAATGAGTACATCATCGGTAAAATCATGTTATCCACATAATTATGCATTGCCTAATTTGCGTAGTTATTGCTGTTGATAGTTCTATGGGGAAATATAAGTGTAAAAATGCCCTTGCAATTTGCGACGTTTCACATGACTTGAGTATTCTTCAGGGAAAGACAATTTTCCAGGTTGTTATAGCATCTAACAGCATGTTTCCAAAAGGAATCAGTGAACAAAGTAGGATCCATCCGTTTGTCACTTGCATTTTTTAGAAGGTTAGAAGAAAAGAAAACATATGCGTACATATGGATAAAATCATGTTATCCACATAATTATACATTGCCTAATTTACATAGTTATTGCTGTTAATAGTTCTATAAACAAATATTAATGAAAATATGCCCATGCAATTTGAGGTTTAACATGACTTTAGTATACTGCAGGGAAAGACAATTTTCCAGGTTGTTATAGCAACTAGCAGCACGTTTCCAAAATAAATCAGTGAACAAAGTAGGATCCATCCATTTGTCACTTGCATTTTTCAGAAGGTTGGCAGAAAGGAAAACATGAGTACATTATGAATAAAATCATGTTATCCGCATAATTATACATTGCCTAATTTACATAGTTATTGATGTTAATAGTTTTATAGGAAAATATTAGCGTAAAAATGTCCTTGCAATTTGCAACGTTTAATATGCCTTGAGTAGTTTTCAGGGAAAGACAAATTTCCAGGTTGTTATAGCAACTAAAAGTATGTTTTCAAAAAGAATCAGTAAACAAATGATGAACTCAGTGTGCAGAAAAGAATTCACAGTAGGGATATGATCATTTCTGAAAGATACTCATTAAAGAAGACAAAACTGAAAAGGCTTGTTCAATAAAACGAAAATTTGGTAGAAAAAGAATTATCAGCCAAACGAAGTAAAAGTTCAAGCTTTAGGGTGCAAGTATCCAGAAAAAGAAATTCTTATCAACACAAGTTCAGAACCACAGGCTAACACTGCAGCTGAAGGCAAGGATCGCCGGATCGGGATCGGATCCTGGATCGGTGGGGTCCGATCCGATCCGGATCGGATCGGATCGGACCGATCCAGGCCGATTCCAATGGAGCCAGACCGATCCAGAATCGGTCTGGATCGGTTTTTTTTTTTTTTTTTTTTGCTTTTCGAAAAAATATGGAAAAATCGCCAAAAAATCAATAAAAATACATAGAACTCAGGAAAAATGTGAAAAAAATATAGGGAACACTCATTCATATAAAAAATTAACAATCAATCATATAGAACACATATCAGCCCCAATCACACAATAGAACACATCATTCCCCAAATAAGATACATGTTTTTACCAAACAAACAATCATACCCAACTCCACAAATTGTACAACACATTCTTCTTACCACTCATATTACATTGCGTGAAATAAACAAAGAAATACATTATACATATGCATCACCACCAACTATGGTAACGTCCGGAGTAGGATGGATCTGGATCTGGATCTCTGTCCTGGTCATTTTGATTTTCTGCAAATCTCCATTGATTAGGGTCAGTCATAATTGGCCCGTATCCATAAGAAAATAAAGACTGGGCCATGTCGGTAAACTCATAAACTCCCTGATCAGTAGGAGGTGGAGGAAAAAAGATGGTGGAGGTGGATAGCCGGGCTCACCGTCCGAGGCGAGGCTCTGGATAGGAAGATGCAAACTCGTCGAAAGCATTCAACCTCGTCCACCGTCCGTCGCCTTTGCCACTCGAACATGAGTGTCTTTTATCACTCAAATCATCTGGACCTGCTCCACTCGTCCGAGCACTACTAGTAGAGCCACCCTCACCTCCGCCACCCCCACCTCCACCTCCACCCCCTGTACATTGTTGCTGTGTGGGTGGCACAAATTCTTCTTCATCCTCATCTGATGAAGGTGGCTGAGTGGTCTCGGTGTCAAGGAGATGATGTCGCCGTTTGATACTTATCTTCTTCCTCTTCAATGTAGTACAAGCAAATGCTTAAGGGCTGAGTGGTCTCGGTCTACAAGAAAGGATTGTTAATAATAGCTAACCTAATAAATAATTCATATCGACAAGCAAATGCTAACCAGAACTTCAACAAATCTTTACCTGCATGTAGAAAGAACTTGACCATATGCTTAAGGGCTTTCTTTGCTGCCCCAGTCGATGCCTTCACCCCTTTAAATGCTTGTCTTATTCCCCTCTGACCTCTACCACCCTCCCTATACATCGCAGTGTCTCTTGTCGGCATCGGTCGAACAGAATGTGACCTCCGAATTTCAAGCTCCTGAACAGGCCTTGTCCCCGCCCCCACATCAGATCGTCTAGAAGCCGAACCTCCTGCTCCTTGTCTTCGTTCCTCATCCTCACGGGCCTGAGCCCTACTCTCGTTAATGACTCTCCTAACACGGGCATCTTCCTCGTCGATGAAGATGGAGAATCAACTTGGACCCTTTCGTGTGCTGGCCCTTTCCCTTTCTTGCCCTTTCCGGCCATAAGATCGGCGTCTCTCCGACCTAGCAACTCGTCATGTAGGTCTTGTCTCTGACCAATTCTCACCTCCTTCTGTGATGCCCTTCCAGTTATATAAGCCCTCATCTCCTCCCTCAGCTCAGCCGGTACTTTATCACACTTCTTTACATTGCCACCCGTCCCGGCTATATGTTGCTTGAGCCGATACACACCTCCATTCATCTCTTTTTGGCACCACTTGCATCTGACTCTCTTCTTATCTGAATCAAGGAGATGGCCATGTTGCCATCCAATGTCACGAAATTCGTGGGTCCGGTGCCATGCTCCGCGTCCGACATCTTATCTACAACACAAAACCATACCAATATTAGGCCAAGCAATTCCACCTCCCATTGTGGGTGAAATAATCCCCCCCCAAGGGGGGGATTTTATAGCAGCCCCCCCCCCCTAGGGGGGGATCAAAACGATCACCCCCTTCGGGGGTGATCGTCGAACACCCCGAAGGGGTGATTAGCACCCCTTCGGGGGTGCAATTCGACCTCCATTGGGGATGAAATAATCCCCCCAATGGGGGGATTTTATCTTGCAGCCCCCCCCCCACCTAGGGGGGGGATCGTAACGATCACCCCCTTCGGGGTGGTCGAACACCCCGAAGGGGTGCTAATCACCCCTTCGGGGGTCCAATTCCACCCCCCATTGGGGGTGAAATAATCCCCCCCAATGGGGGGATTTTATGCTGCAGCCCCCCCCCACCCGGGGGGGGGGGGGACTGTAAAAAGCAGTCACCCCCTTCGGGGTGGAATTGCATGGGATCCCCCATTGGGGGTGCAATTCCACCCCCCATTGGGGGTGAAATAATCCCCCCCAATGGGGGGATTTTATCTTTGCAGCCCCCCCGCCGGGGGGGGGGGGAAACGATCACCCCCTTCGGGGTGATCGTGAACACCCCCGAAGGGGTGCTAATCACCCCTTCGGGGGTGCGATTCCACCCCCGTTGGGGGGTGAAATAATCCCCCCAATGGGGGATCCCATGCTGCAGCCGGCCAGGGGCCAAGGCCCCGGGGGGGGGGAGGGGAAAGGAGATCGAAAACCACCCCCCCTTACAAACCTTCTGCTGTTTAGGGTGGATCGCCCCTCCCCAAGGTGGATCGCCCCTCCCCAAGCCTTGATTTTGCTGGATCGCCCCTCCCCAAGCTGGATCGCCGGATGCTGAAGCCCTAGATCTCCAAGGTGCCTTGGGGGGAAGGAGAACAAGCCGAAGGGGGCAAGTGGGGGGGAGAATCGGTCCGGATCGACCCCAAATAGGGGGTGATCGGACTTGAAAACAGTACCGGATCGATCCCGGAATCGGTTCGATTCCGGGTCTTCCGGTTTTCCGGCGAATCGGTCCGGATCGACCGATTTTGGGATCGATCCGGGTGGATCGGTCCGGGATCGACCGATCCTATCGATTCCGGCCGATCCAGCCGGGACTCCCGGCTGGATCGCTAATTCCGATAGGAATCGGATCGGTAGGTACCGATCCGATCCAAGAATCGGTCGATCCCGATCCGGATCGACCGATTCTGCAATCATTGGCTGAAGGTTATGAGGACAAACTCTATGAACCCAATATGTTACAGGGCTACTAAAGATTCAGGACTCTAACAAAGACTTTGTCCATTTCCAATTTAGCGCCAAAAAACGGCAACTGGGTAACATGAGATGAAACAAATGAAGAACATCACTTATAACGCAAGATGAAACAAGTGAAAAGCATCCCTTTTCAAGTATTGTCTGAACATCAAAGATCGAAGGCCAGATTGGAACATGCAAGTAACTTTACTTGCATGCTATAAAAATATGCATCAAGTCATATCATCATGCGAATCCATGTTACCCATTTATGCAAGGCAGACATCAAAATTTATCAAAACTACCTAAAAATCAAAGGAGCTCACACAGATGGAGAGCTTTCAAGGTCCCAAGTGACAAATTTAGTCTAGCAGCCTGAAGGGTGTTGACCAAATTCAGAGTCAAGATTAAAATGGTGCTTACTGGCATATTCAGGTGCAAGATATCCAAACGTCCCTGCCAGACGCGTCTCCACAGAATACTTCCCATCAGGTGCGAGCTTGACCAAGCCAAAATCTGAAACTTTGGCTCTCATACTGTCGTCCAGGAGTACATTTGAAGGCTTGAGATCCCTGTGGATAAAAGTAGTCTGTGCCAAGCTGTGGAGGTACTCTAATCCCCTGGCCACATCGAGTGCTATCATGAGCCTCTGCTTCCAGCTAAGTGGAGGGCACTGCAACTCCCTGTGATGAAACAGGTGCTGAGCTAAGGTGCCCTGTGGCATGTACTCATAAACCAACAGCTTCTCATTTCCTTGTTCGCAGTACCCCAGAATAGCAACCAAATGCCTGTGCCTGACCTTCCTCAGTACCTCTATCTCCGCTTTGAACTCACCCGTTCCTTTCTTGCCCAACTCGCCACATTCCATCCGTTTCACAGCAATCACTTTTCCATCCGGAAGCATCCCTCTATAGACCACTCCAAATCCTCCCCTGCCCAAAATGTTTTCTTCACTGAAGTTGCCAGTGGCCTGTTGAAGGTCCTGGATCAGCATAAACATGCTTGCACTGTCGTCTACATAAAGATTCTCGCACCTGCTGGTGTTTTTGCTGCTGTAGTCATTGGCAAAAGGACCAACTGCCTTAAGCACAGCTATGTCCAGCACAACGTCTGACCCATTGGAAGGCTTCTGGGTAATCTCTGCCTTGCCAGGCTCTCTCAGGCATTTCCGCAACCATCTGAAGACCGGGGGGCCCGCCAACAGTGTGACGACTGCCAGTACGGCAAGAATGATCAGGGCAATGCAACCTGGCAAGGATGATCGTCCTGATCCTCGGGACAGGCCTTCAGATGAGAAAGATGAACCACCTCCGCTTGGAACAGATCCGGAACCATCAGGAGCTTGAGCTTCACCTGAACCATTCCCGCTTCTGAGTAAGGGATTACCATCGATAATAACCGCGACATCCGGCCGAAATGCAGGCACGTCGCCGCTGAGGTTGTTGTAGCTAATGTCCACGAGCTGGAGCTGAGGCAGTGAGGCTAAGGCTGCGGGGATAACGCCAATGAGGCTGTTCTTCTGCAGTTTGAGCACCTTCAAAGCTCCAAATTTGGTAATGTTGTCAGAAATGTTTCCCGAAAGATTCCGGCCACCGAAATTAAGGGTGGTGATGTTCCCCATCGCATCGCAAGAGACATATAACCAAGCGTTGCAGGGATTGTTCCCCTTCCATGCTTGGGCGAAACTCGCCGGGTAGCTGAAACCAGCGGCGACGCCTAGCAAGGCTGTTACCCTCTCATCGCATGGCCCAGGTTGGGCATCGCAGAAGCTATTGCCGGGTGTCGCCACGACATTGACGTCCTTGCCTAGGTTGGGAGTCGGGCCCTGCAACAGATTGTTTGACAGGGTGAGGTGCCTAAGACTGGGTAGGGATGCCAGGGACGGTGGTAGGACACCAGTTAATTGATTGTCCCGCAGCTGGAGATCCACCAGGGCGGTGCATTTCGAGAGGTCCGGCACGGGGCCCGTGAAGCTGTTTACATGGAGCCACGCCACTGAGAGCTCCGTCATGGAGGCTAGCACACCCAGGGATCCCGATATCTTACCCCCAGCAATGGCCATTGTGGCGTTTTGAAGCTGATTGTTGAGGTAGAGCTCCTGGATGGAGATGGCGGAGGAGCCCAGCGAAGGAGGCAACGAGCCAACCAGATAGTTGTATGAGAGCCTAAGAACGCGGAGGGCGACGAGGGAATCGAACACATCTGGGAGCTGGCCAACAAGGGACGCATTCTTGGCGGAGAAGAAGTAGATATTTGCGCACTGGGAGAGGTCAGAAGGGAGCACCCAGGGAGCAAAGGGGTTGTCATCGAGGGAGACGATGGCGAGGTTTGTGAGACCGGAGAAAAAGGTGGCAGGGACAGAGGAGAAGGCGTTGCCCCCAAGGAAGAGCTCCCGGAGGCTGCTAAGGCCCGAAAAGGGGGGAAGAGGACCGGAGAGGCTATTGCGCTGGAGGGAGAGCGCGCGGAGGGAAGAGAGGGAGGATATTTCAGGGGGAAGGGAGCCGCGGAGAAAGAGGCCCTTGAGATCAATGGAGGTAACGCGGCCCGAAGAGCAGCTAACACCGGCCCAATGCGCGCCGCAGGGGTCGACGGAGGAGCCGGAGGCGTCCCACCTGGCTGGCAGTGGGGAAGATAGGGCCTTCGCGAAGGCAGCCATGGCGGCGGCGTCCCCATGGTCGGTGAACGCGAGGGAGGAGATGGGTAAGAGAAGGAGAAGGGAGAGGCTGAATGTGATCAGGAGGTGGCCGGCGGTCACCATCGCCGCCGCCGTCGATGAGACGATGCCGCCAGCCTCCTAACAATAGAGAAGAGAGGAAGAAAAGACCAGACCACGCCCCGTAATGTGGGAGGAGAGAGAGAGAGAGCGCGCGCGCGATCCCGGCTGGCCGGCTCGATCGCTGGGTGGGTTCACGAAATGCATTTCATCTCTAATTATTTGAAAAGAAATAATAAGTTTTTTTGTTGTACCTATTACACTAAAAAACTTAAAATAATTTAATGAGATATGATAACAAGAGAATGAGATCAAGCATCAAGGAAAGAAAAACTCTCCATCTTTTCTCAAGAAAAATTCTCTGAAAACATTTTTGTAACGACTTTTAAACATCTTCTTAACAATTTTTTATCGAAATATATCTTTGTAAAAGAATCGTTTGGTTGAAAAAAAAATATGAAAATATTTTACATGGGATCAAATTTTAATGGAAATGAATGTAAGAAGTTCTTATTTACTACATATGAGCATTATTTTATAAAAATATGTTCAGCCCTTTGGTTTATTGTAAAATATTTTTGATCATTTTAACTAGAGCATAAAGCAATGTGTTTGGATTTGCATCAGACACCCAAAGGAGAAAACAATCTTAATCTTCAATCAAAAAATAACTACAACTCTCAGTCACTTAAATGATAGCTCAGGATGGTATGAATCGTTATTAAACTGAATTTTGTAACGAACCACAATATAACTCGTTACAAATCGGTGAATCATTATGATCCAAAGTGTAATTTTATAACTCGTTATGAACCATAGTATAACTTGTTATGAATCGGACTGAATGGTTACAAATTACAATGTAACCTGTTACGAACGGCAGTATAACCTATTACAAAATCCGATTTAGTAATCGTTCATGCGGTTTATCCTAAATCATCACTTAAGTGACTGAGGATTGTGGTCATTTTTTATTGAAGACTGAAGTTGTTCCCTCTTTTAGATATCTGAGGTGATTTGAACTCTAAAAAATATGATTATAGATATTTATCTTTATATATATATTTAGATTTCTTAAATTAATGATATTAGATTAATAAATATTATTTATATTTTCATATTTTAATGAGTGCTAAGTGTTTGAATCCGTTAACCACCGTAGTTCAGATCATTCATAATAAGCTATTACTAAATAAATACATGAAACCATCTTGAAAAGACATGAACAGCTAACAAATGAAAAGAAATGAAATTTTTTTGGTGAGCAAGATTGGAAGAATTGTATTGTGTAGTTTTTACGAAGTACTAAGTGGAACTGCAGCTGTATTAATTATTAATGGCTAGTTTGGTAGCAATGTTAAACACCTCCGCGATAAGTTTGAAATTGATATTGAGACAAATTATCCTAACCATTAATATCAATTTTAAATTTTATAGTATAAACAAGGTATATATCCCTTATAGATGATGTTTGAAAATGATGTCGTATTAATAGATGAAACACAAGAATGACTGAATTGAAAGTTATAATTGTGGAAGAATATTTTATAAATTAAGGGTTTCAAAATAAGTAGAACCAAGATAAATATATGTATTATAAATTTAATAAAGTTAAGTGGAAGAAGAATGAGAGTTAGATCGGATAAGATAATATTATTTTAAAGTATTCAATTCAAATATATCAACTTAATTATTTAAAAAAGATGTAAAATATGATGAAGATGCTGACTATAAAACTTAAAAAGGGTTGGATAAAGTGAACATCATTTGTAGGATTATATGTGATTGAAAAAGTTGAAATAAAATTTTATCGTTGATTATAATTAAGATTTTTAATGTTGTATGATAGTAAATATTAAATGATAAAAATATGTCTCCAAAAAAATTTATTACTGAAATAAAAATGTTAAGACAAATGAGTGATCATAATAAATTAGGTAGAATAATGAACAAATATATCAGAGATAATATGAGAGTTGTGGCAATTATAGATAAGATGAAAGAAAGAACATGAAAAATGGATCTGAAAAAGCTTCAATTAGAAAAGTGAGAAATGTTAAAATAATAAAAAAAAGAAACCGTAGATTTAAGGGAACTTGCAGAGGAGTAATTAGATTTAGATGATTTAAATATTTATGTAACTAAAAAAAATCTATATAACGGATCTCAAATAATTTAAAGCTAATGCTCAGATGAGTTTAGTATAAACAAAGGATGAATTGTAGTACCGGAATTCACATGTATCAATTTAAAAAATATCAATTTCAAAATTGATATAATATCATGTTGAGCATTATATGGGCATCAGATACAAAAATCACTGACGGAAGACAATTTGTGTTTGGTAACTGTTTGGTAACTGTATTATGGCCCGTTTGGTTAGAGTTTTAAATTTAATACTATATCAATATTGATATTGATAATTTTAGAGGTTGAAATATCAATATCAAAATTGATACGAGTTGACACTTGTATTACATAATGTGCTTTGTTTTCACTATCAATTTCAAAATTGATATTACTAACCAAACACTTCTTAGTGATTACTATGAATATCACTTTTAAAATTGATAATGATAGAGGTGTCAAATAGTGTTACCAAACCGGGCCCAACGTACCACGTGACTAAGAAGGAATTCCTTAGGCAGACAGAGTGCGCGTCGTCCGTCGGCAACTCCGTGGGAAGCACACCACGTGGCTACCACGTGACTTTCCCAACGTCACGTGGGATGTCCTCTCATCATCGATGTCTCGATAAAAGGACGGTACGAGGATCACCGATTATTTATTTATTTATTTATATCGACCTTTGGTCTGACATAAAATTTTTTTTATCAAGAAACTAGAGCACAGATGTGTTGTCAGACTCACGTGGAGAAGATATCCCGATCTCTGTAATATTTCTAATTACGGTCATAAACAGTCGATAATAAACTTGAGATATATACAAGTTTAGATGATTCTAAGATTACCAAACAAATTGATTTTGTGATATAGTCTGAGTTAATTCACCTCCCCTGTTCTCGTATTTACTTTTAGAGTTATTCTCTTAAAATAATTATGCTAGTCGGATGTTTTTTTTTTTTTGGGTTTTGGAGGTGCCAACATAAAAATAAAAGCTCCATTCACATTCTGCAGAGCCTTTTCTTTTTGCTACGGAGTATCTCCCCTTTCCATCACCGTCATAGTAAAAAAAGCTCATCTTTCATTAGATCAACTTTTTTTTTTAAAAAAAGAAGAAGAAGAAGAAAGATTTCATTCCACTCTGCATGCAAGCATGGTGTTCGTCTCATCTGCTTTTCGGGAAATTTCTCAAAAGGATGAATACAATCAATCATCTGATGTGCTGATCGCATGTAAGAAATGGACTAAAAATGGTAGCATTATCCTACAAGCAGGAAGTTCAGATTCTGATCGCAGAGGATTTTGACAAATACACTACATCTCTCTCTCTCTCTCTCTCTAGCTGTGTAGTGTGAGATAAACAGAACCACTTCCACATCTTCTTTGCTGGAAACCTTGCTTCTGTTTATGAAGCTTTAATTTTTACCTTATTACTTGTATGAGATCAAAATTACCATATCAGCCTCGCACATCAACATTTATAAGAGAGAGAGAGGTTGACTTTTCTGCTGTTATCTTGAAACTTTTGTAAATAGAAATTAGCTGGTTTCTGCTACAAGATATCATTCATAAAAAATGACCACCAGTAGATGGTAATGCTATCAAGGAAGCTTATTGTCGCATGAGCTTGTAGTGAGGATAATGCAGGAGCAACCATTACCAATTGCCATAGATTGTGACGTATCAGGACCGGCAGATTCTTTGGATCGCCATACCCGATGATCTGATTTTCACCTAGAGAGGCGATCTGAGAAAAAAAATCCCAACAAAATCGGTTGCGATCGAATCGGAATCGGAATTGAAATTTAAGATTTTTTTATAAAAAAAATCGGGCTGAATTGACTAGAATCGAATCATAATCGCAATCTTTTTATTTTTTAATTCCCTGTTCTGGAACAGGATCAGCCGGTTTGATCCGATATGTATTGATACCCACCAATTTGGCTACCGATTCTAATCCATGGACCATTGCTAATTGCTAATAGGTAGGCAAAAACATAACTTGGATCCAACTCAACTCTTAATCAATAGGCATAATATTAGTTAACACATTCTCCATTCTTTATGGTGCAAATTAGAAGACTTAACAATGATTTTTAGATCACACATTAATTTGCATACATGACATTTCTAAATTCTACATCAAGACATTTGTGATCTGATGTCGTGCAAAACACCTTTTGGAATGTCACTCCAATTTGAACCATACAAGAGAAGAAAAATAAGAGTTTAACAACCATTCTCCCTTACATTATGGACAAAAACTTGGCTTTCAGATCTATAATCTTCACAAGCAATGTTGAATGACAAATTTGGTCTCCAACTCCAACGAACAAAATATATTCGTTGTTATCCATGTTCGCGGTTCCAAAAGTATAAAATGACCATTTAGAGAAAGGTTATTTTCTGCAGCTCAGTGTATCTAATGATCATATATATATATATACGCACACAGCTCTTCTCCGGCTCGGACATTTCCTCGAGCACCATACGAGCATGTCGAAAGGGAAAGAATAATTGATACGGTTCATTCCCGCACAGGGACAACAATACTCGAGGCCGTGAAGGCGACAGTCGATCCTGCAACTCAGGTAGTGTATTCAGAGGATCCCGATGCGAACCTGGTCAGAGACGGCAGCTTCTCATACGCCATCGTTGCGGTGGGGGAGCACCCGTACGCCGAGGGCAACGGCGACAGCTTGAACCTCACCATCGCGGAACCCGGCCCGACGACGATCAGGAGCGTGTGCGAGCACGTCAGCTGCGTCGTCGTCGTCGTCTCCGGACGGCCGGTGGTGGTGGAGCCCTACGTCGGCGTCATGGATTCCCTTGTTGCGGCCTGGCTCCCGGGGACCGAAGGGCAGGGCATTGCCGACGTGCTCTTCGGCGACCACGGGTTCTCCGGCAAGCTTCCGCGCACCTGGTTCAGGTCTGTGAAGCAGCTGCCCATGAATGCCGGGGACCCCCACTACGATCCTCTCTTCCCGCTGGGGTTCGGACTGACCACGGAGCCCGCGAAGGGCGAGCAGTAGATCGACCTCTCTCTCTCTCTCTCTCTCCCCTCTCTGAACGCAATCTCGGCGAGAGATGACTGACCGCGCGCAAGGAAACTGTGGGTTTCTCGCATCTCGCACCACGATCTGAGATGTAACCGATCGAGACGATGATGAACAGTGCCTCCAGTTTCTAATAAACGGGAGTGATTTCATGTGAGTTTTATTATACACACACATACGCATTAGCATATATATATTAAACATGTAAAGCGAAAAAGATAAGCTGTCTGAATATTGCTGTAATTTTTGTCACCTGGTTAAGGAAGCGCGAACGATACTTGATATTTGAATTCAATTTTGAAAAAAAAAATTGAGGGATTTTGAAACGCATGAATGTATTCTATAAGTTATTTTGAATTCAATTTTGATGAAAGAATGACGTGATTTAAAACTCGTGAACGTTACTTGTGTATTTTGTTTCAGAATTCGGTAGAAGTTTAATACCAGAGTCCGAAGTTTAATAATAGCACGACAACAATAAAAGTAGATAATTTGTAAACGTTATCACGTATGTAGAATGATAATTAAGAAATACGAAAAATAAAATAATGTAAGCTTATTAGAAGAAAAAAAAATTACAGTTACATGTGTGAGATCTATTTTGTTGTTTCTACGATAAAACTCAACATATATATAGTGTATATATATTTTTTAAAAGTTGTGGAATCAGATTTTAAATTTGAACTGTTCAGTCGTCAGACGACCGTATTCGCTTCGGATCCGCCAGGCGGCCGGTCGTAGAGAACGAACAGGAGACCAACAATAATACGTATATATATATTATTTATATATATATATTATTTATATATATATTTATTTATATGGGGGTTCTGATTCTGCCTGCAGGTAATAAGCTCTTCAACTGGCACTCTCTCTCTCTCTCTCTGCAGGTTGCATGCATGCAGACACTGTCTCTTCTCGTAGATATTTCGATCGATATTCTCCTCCTCCTCTTTTTTTCTTTTCTTTTTTTTTTTGAAACGGTGGGTGTATATATATATATATGTATAGAGAAGGGCATGCCAGCCGTATTTTTAAAAACTTGCTAAAACTCTGTTATGCCGTAACGGTCTCGGATACGGATAGACGATGCAAGATAGACAGACTTGCAAGACAGCCATCTTTTAAAAAACTTACTATTATCCATTTACGCCGTATCCATCTCGGATACGGATCGATCTGATATATATATACACACACATATATACATAGACGACGTACCTAGCTATTATATTATTATCATATATCTTCTTAATTTTCCTATAAAATTAGGTTCCGGCGGTACGTTGCGAGAGGGTTCTTCTCTTGCTTGAAGGGACGTAAGAGAGAGGAGGGTCGTCGACGCAGAGCTCCGCGACGTAGCTAGAGGAATATCATATATACCATGTCTTCGTCTGGAGGAGCAGCAATGCTGCTGCTCGTGATGGTGGTCTTGTTGACGGCGGCGGCGGCGGCGGCGGCGGCGGAAGTGGACGGGCGACCCAAGTACAGGGACCCGAATCAGGCGGTGGGAGCTCGGATCCGGGACCTCATGAAGCGGATGACGCTCGCCGAGAAGATCGGACAGATGACGCAGATCGAGAGGTCCGTCGCCTCCGCCGACGTCCTGCAGCAGTACGCCGTCGGTAAGGAAGAAGATATGCATCCTATTATGCATGCGTGACAATTAACCCCTTTACCTGATTATATATACATATATATATATATATGTTTGCTGGATCCGTCAGCTCTCTCAATATATATATATATATATATATATCGAAATAAAACCGGTTGATGTCGAAAGGAAATAATCCGTACCGACATGCATGGATCCTATTATATATATATGTGCGCTCTAAGTACGACGATTTGGTCGATTTATATTCATCCCCAACACAGAATAGTAATGCTGGCTTATTGAGGTTGTTTTGAGTTCATGACAAGTTGAATTCTGTCACAAAAATATGCATTGCTTTTGCAGCAGAACTTGTTAAGAATGTCAGACAAACATTGCAGATATGTAGTTTTCATGAAAAGTTCTTTACCAGAACCCCCCCAAAAAAAGGATGAGACTTTGTTGTTTGGGTTCATGATACCTATACTTTTTTGCTGATCGTTATATCCTGTCGTCAGATATGATAATCTTTGTCCTCGGTTATCCTTTATTTTATTTTAATATTATAAGTTTAGTCGTGCAACCAAGCGTTCCACTATGGATTTATGTAGTTGTATGCAGACGAATATATTTCTTTTTTTTACTCAGCATTGGTGGTCCGACAAAATCGGATATATATATATATACAATTTCTAGCGACTTGTTCTTAATTAACATGAATTCTCTAGAATACAAAATCATGATATTATTATTGAATGGCATAGTACAAACACAATTAATGCCCCACTCACAAACCGGCCGGAAAAAGGAGAGACCGATAAACACAAAAATCTGTTTGGACCTCCTCCGCAACAAAACACTAATATATGCTAATTGAGGTGTTTGGTTTCGGGACAAATCAGGATTTTTGTTCCAAAAATATGTTCTTTGCAACAACAACACAACTCTCGTAAAACAAGTCCGACAATCATTGCAAATACGTTTTTACCCAAAAAAAATAAATCTGAGACCTTTATTCTTTGCGGTTCATCGGTGTTCATGAATTCAATCAACATATATACTGTACACAGTCCGCCTCACGCGGGCAGAATCCTGTCCTGTTTCTGTGCAGGGAGCGTTCTGAGCGGCGGAGGGAGCGTCCCGCGAGCGAAGGCGACGGCGGCGGAATGGGTGAACATGGTGAACGAGCTGCAGAAGGGGAGCCTCTCCACTCGGCTGGGCATCCCCATGATCTACGGCATCGACGCCGTCCACGGCCACAACAACGTCTACAGAGCCACCATCTTCCCACACAACGTCGGCCTTGGAGTCACCAGGCAAGCCGAATCAAAGAAAAAACCGATCTTTCTTTCTTTCTTTTTCTTTTTTTTTTCTCTTGCCTGCAACTCTGACGAGAAGAACACACGACGCTGCTGCCGCTGCTGCTGTCTTGTTCAGGGATCCTGAGCTCGTCAAGAAGATTGGGGAAGCAACTGCTCTGGAGGTCAGAGCAACCGGCATTCCGTATGCCTTCGCTCCGTGCCTGGCGGTACGATCGTGCACCGCCGACTGTTAAATCATCTCTTGATTTCATCTGCCAAAGCGAAGCTTTTCATTTGAAACGCGGGGGTGTGTGTGTGTGTGGTGATCGTCTTCCATCCAGGTTTGCAGAGATCCGAGATGGGGCCGCTGCTACGAGAGCTACAGTGAAGACCCCCGGATTGTGCAGATGATGGCGGAGATCATCCCCGGGCTGCAGGGAGACATCCCGGAGGGCTACGAGAAGGGTGTTCCCTTCGTCGCCGGGAAGTAAGCCAAGCCACATCATCATCTTCCTCCGCAATACTCTTTTGCCATTCCATGTCCACCTTCTAGATTTTCAGTTCGCCCTTGCCGCCTCCGGCGGGCACCCGGCTCAGAGCGCGACCGCCTTCTTCTTGTACAGGGGCAAGGTGGCGGCCTGCGCCAAGCACTACGTCGGCGACGGCGGCACGCGCAAGGGCATCAACGAGAACAACACCATCGTCGACTGGCACGGACTGATGAGCATCCACATGCCCGCATACTACAACGCCATCATCAAGGGTGTCTCCACCGTCATGGTTTCCTACTCCAGCTTGAACGGCAGGAAGATGCATGCTCACAGGGAGCTGGTCACCGGCTTCCTCAAGAACAAGCTCCGATTCAGGGTTCGTTCGTCTAATCTTTGATTAATAATATCTCCCTTCCCGGTGTTGTGAGAAAGACGGAATCTCGTGCAACAAATCTCATTTCCCCTTTTCCTGTGGATCTGCAGGGGTTTGTTATCTCCGACTGGCAGGGGATCGATAGGCTTACTTACCCGGCGAATTGAAGATGGATCTGCAATGCTCTGTATCTCAGATCTGAATGTAGTCGAAGGAGAAGACCATGAAAGCAGAACGCTCACAGAGAGGGACGAAAAGAGATTGAGCGGGAAATGAGTCTGGCATCCTCTCTACCAGCCCCCCGTGTTTTCCTCATTCTTATATACTGTAAATGAAATGTACATGTTACAGAAATGTGAGTGAAATTTAACTCACATGGTACAAATGAAATGTAAAATGAAATACAAATGTTTATGACATGCGTCCACCTCATCCTGGTTGCCAAGACAATGTGCATTGTCTAACACCCCCCCTCAAGTTAAATGGGGGTTCAACATTTAACTTGCTACGAAAAAATTCAAATTGTCTTACAGACAATGGTTTGGTGAAGATGTCTGCTAGTTGATCTTTACTTGCAATGTGTTTGATGATTATTGACTTCTCTTGTACCAATTGGCGAATAAAATGAAAGTCTATCTCTACATGTCTTGTGCGAGCTTTGAATACCGGATTGGCACTAAGATAGATAGCACTAATGTTGTCACACCAGACTGTAGGAGGACGTGTGACGGGTAACTTCAATTCCTTTGTGAGCTGAACAACCCATAACAACTCAGTAACGGCAAGAGCTATGGATCTCATTTCTGCCTCGGTACTGGATCGAGCAACCGTCCTTTGTTTCTTGGCTGCCCAGGTGATCAGATTCTGTCCTAAGTGAATACTGAATCCACCTGTGGATTTTCTATCGTCTGGACAACCTCCCCAATCAGCATCACAGTATGTATGTAATACAAAATCTGATGGACGAATGGTGAGAGCAAGAGTGTATGTAGCTTTGAGATATCTGAGTATTCTCTTTACAAGAGTGAAATGAGTATCCGTAGGTGCTGCCATAAAGCGAGCCAGACTTTATTTACTGAAAAGGCTATGTCCGGCCTTGTTAACGTTGCATATTGAAGGGAACCCACTAAACTTCTATAAAGTGTGGAATCAGCAAGAACATTACCATCATGTTGTGAGACAGTGCTGTTGGAGGCCATAGGAGTTGTGAATGGTTTTGAATCAAGCGGTTGGGACTTTTCCAAAAGATCAAGGATGTATCGTTGTTGACGGATGTAGGTAGACCATCCTTAGTCCGAACAACCTCAATTCCTAAAAATAGCTCGGATCACCAAGATCTTTGAGGGAAAAAGTTTGAGATAAGCTCGTATTAACCGAGTAATAGCCTGAACATTGTTCCCGCGAGAACTATGTCATCTACATAGACAAGTAAAAACATAACAAATGGGTGCCAGCAACGTAAAGAAATAAGGAAGGATCACACACAGAGGATGTAAATCCAATGGATAATAAATGAGAATAAAGTTTCTGAAACCATGCACGTGGAGCTTGTTTTAAACCATAAATGGATTTCTTGAGCTTGCAGACATAATCTGGAGCATTTAAGTCAATAAAGCCTTCGAGGTCATGACATATAAATCTCTTCATCTAAAATACCGTGAGAAAAGCATTATTAACGTCAAGTTGTTTTATGGGCCAATTTGGCCAATTGACATAGACAATATTAGCCTTATAGTTCTTTGGTTTGATGACCGCTAAAAGTCTCATTGAAGTCAACTCCATACTCTTGTGTAAAGCCTTTAGCTACCAACCGTGCCTTATATCTAGCCACCGTCCCATCTCGAGTGCTTTTTGATTTTGTAGATCCACTTGCTTCCAACAATATTTGCATGACTAGGAGGGGGACAAGAACCCATGTTCCATTATGTTGAAGAGCTGAAAATTCATCTCGACATCGCCTTTCTCCAATGAGAATATTTATTGCGCTCGCTAAGCAAGTCGGTTCTGATTCAACAGGTTTTTCCACTAATAAAGCATGTCTGCTGTGTCTAGTGAGAGATCCTGGGTCTGGCTTTGACAAAATTTCTGCAAGTGACCGAAACTTCTTAGGAGAGTGACTGTCCACTTGTGTGACATGTAAGGCATCTGCAACCGGTTCTAGCGGACTGGTATGCAGAGAATTGATGTCTCCAGTGTGCCGAGAAGGAGACTCTGGACTAATGTTAGCCAACTGCTGAGTATGAGAAATAGGAGGTGTGTTGTCATGAGAAGACATAGAATTAGGAGTTGCAAGAGTAGGTGGACTGATGCTCAACATAGGAGCTGCGTTGAGGCACACGAGGGATCAGAGTCCCAGCCGTAAGCTAAGAAGTGAAGTGTCCCTGTCCGCCGTCACGAATGCTTGACCGAGAGTTGAATAAGGGAACGTGTGCTCATCGAAGATGACATGAACAACAATAAAAGTTTTACCCGGATGCGGGTGAGTAACACTTATATCCCCTTGTGCTTGTTCTGTAACCTACGTGAACACACAACAATCTGAACGAAGAGTATATTTGTCTTGATTATATGGTCTTAGGCAAGGGTAACATGCACACCCAAAATCTTCAAAAACTAATCAGGTTGACGCTCAAACAAATTTGTTCAAACGGAGAAATGTTGTTCAAAACTTTTGTTGGTAATCTATTTATTAGATATGATGCACAGTGACGGCTTCATCCCAAAAATTTGTATGGAATGTTAGCATTACTCAAGAGCTAGAGAAGTATCTATGATATGTCGATGCTTTCTTTCAACCAATCCATTTTGATGATGAGAGTATGGACGAGGAAACTCCCATGCGAGATACCACATCGAGAGAAAAACTTGGATGCAGGCTTGAAACTCTCCTCCCCAATCACTTTGAAAATATTGTATTTTTCTAGAAAACAGATTTTCTACTTGACTCTTAAAGCAGTAAAAACACTTGATAGACATCACTTTTCAATGCGGTGGAAATATCCAACAATACCGACCGTAGTGATCCACAAAACTCACATAGTATCTAAAACCATTATGACTAACTATAGGAGCGAGGCCCCCAAACATCGGAGGCAACCAATCGAAGAGGGAACTTAGAGACATGAGAAGAGGAAGGAAAATTCTGTTTGTGACTTTTAGCGAGTGCACAATGTGAGCAAAAAAGTTATGTTCAAAACTAGATGAAACTCCAAGTGAGTTAAGAACTTATGACACCGTCTTGAAGGCCGGATGGCCAAGTCTTTTGTGCCTTATATCTGGTACTTCAGCATGTCGCAGCACGGGGGAAGCAGTATCCTCCACACGCAAGCAGTAAAGGCCATTAGAATTGTGCCCGCGGGCCAAAATTCTCTTGCTCCGAATATCCTTGACAACACAATATTTAGGAAAAAATTCAAATGAAACATTGTTATCCTCGTGAATCGAAACCGACATCAAATTTTTGGTAATTAAAAGGAACATGCAAGGGTATGATAGAGATTAAAATTTTTGTAATCCTGCGCAAATATCTTTGAATGTTCAAGCCTTCTCCATTACCAATAAGAACTTTGTCCCGACCAACATAATCTGTGGGATTCAGAATAACGATGGCTATATTTGGTGTCATATGATTGTTTGCCCCGCATCGGGGTGCAGGACCGATCTGACATGGGTTGATGAGAATTGGTATTGGCAACATGCGCTGAAATAGGAGAATAATTACTGAAATGAGAAGACTGATTCTGCCCTGAGCCAGACACTGTCCGAAAGCTGTGGTCAAATCGTTTCCAACAAGTATGTACTGTATGACCTCGTTTGTCACAGAGTTGACATCGGTATCCGATTCGATGATGGCCGTAGTCGGTTGGAGAGAATTGATTATTCATGGAATGCTGCTGAAAAGAAGACCTGCCATTATCATTTTGATATCCATTCCTGTCATTTCTACCTCTGCCACGTCCTCTGCCATTTCGACCTCTGCCATTATTATTGTTGTATTGATTAGCCTGCTGTTGATTACTGTTAATGTTGGTCCGGGCGAAGTTAGCTGTAAGTTCAGTCACATTTTGTTGTCGTTGAGTCAGAAAAATCTCATGACTCAACAACATTCCCTGAAGTTCATCAAATGTAATACAATAGCTATCACTTCTAGTAGTGAGTGCTGTAACGAAGGGATCATACTCTGACCCTAACCCATTAAAAACATACAAGCAAGTAAATCACTAGAGGATATTGGATCACTGTGCCATTGCTAAGGTGTTGGATAAGTGCTTGATTTTCCGTAAGTACTCGGTAACTTTCATATTGCCCTTCTTCACAACTTTTGAAGACGTAATTGCGATAACACAGCTTTGGAAGATGATCCATAAGCATGAGACAATAGATCGCCAAGCATCAGCGGATGTCTCATGACCAACCACCATAGGTAGGATAGAATCACTAACTGACGAAATGATTAGTGTCATCACTAATCCATCGTACTGTTTCCAGACTTTAGTATCCGGATTAAGAACCAATTTGGTCGCATCAGACAAATCAGGAACATATTCTGGTGGACAGGGAACTGTTCCATCGACCAAACCCAACAGATCATACATCTTAAGAAAGGGCATGAACTGCCCTCTCCAGACAGCAAAATTGTCCGCAGTAAGCTTAATTGCGAACCTATGGGAAATGCTAGGGAGTGACGAAAAAGCAGATCCAGAAGTAAACGGTAATGTAGAGTTACCAGTCGGAGTAGTATGCACTGACTCCACTGCAGATTCCTCCATTCGTAACACAGAAGAGAGTGAAGAAAAACGAAGAAGCACCAGCAGAAGGGATGGCGATGACCAGACCGTGCTCTGATACCAAATTGAAGATGGATCTGCAATGCTCTGTATCTCAGATCTGAATGTAGTCGAAGGAGAAGACCATGAAAGCAGAACGCTCACAGAGAGGGACGAAAAGAGATTGAGCGGGAAATGAGTCTGGCATCCTCTCTACCAGCCCCCCGTGTTTTCCTCATTCTTATATACTGTAAATGAAATGTACATGTTACAGAAATGTGAGTGAAATTTAACTCACATGGTACAAATGAAATGTAAAATGAAATACAAATGTTTATGACATGCGTCCACCTCATCCTGGTTGCCAAGACAATGTGCATTGTCTAACACGGCGGGCTCCAACTACACCTACTCTGTTCTTGCTTCCATCAATGCAGGCCTTGACATGGTGGGTATCTCAGATCCACTGAACTTCTGTTGCAGATCTCATCTTCGGTGCAAGTGTTCATCGTTGATCATTAGGAGGCCTGTTTGTTAATCTTATGATTAACAAAGATGCTCCACCTACATGAATGTTCTCCTACTTGCAGGCATCTCAATCTGAGAGCGCAAAAGATATATTTAGCTTCCTATAGCTGACTTGACACCTTCCAAACTAAAGTAGAATAGTATCATCTCATCTAGAGCTGCTCCTGTCCCGTGAAAACTCACATGTATTGATGAAAGGAAAGAATATCTGACCCAATTTTTTTTTCCTTGTGTTGATTCACAGATTATGGTTCCGTTTAACTACTCGGGGTTCATCAGCAATGTCACTTTCTTGGTCCAAAACAAGTTCATCCCCGTGAGCCGGATAGATGATGCGGTGAGGAGAATCCTTCGCGTCAAGTTCACCATGGGCCTCTTCGAGAACCCCTTGGCTGATCTTAGCTTCACCGATCAACTTGGCAATCCGGTAGATACCCACAAAAAACTCTTTCTGTCATAATAGTTCTAACAAGGAACAACATATCTGAACGTACGCACCTGCCGCATTCTAATCATTTTTCTGAGGAGACAGGTACACAGAGAATTGGCCAGAGAAGCAGTGAGGAAATCACTCGTATTGTTGAAGAACGGAAAATCTGGCAGCGAGGAAGTATTACCCCTTCCAAAGAAGTCACCCAAGATCCTTGTTGCAGGCACGCACGCCCACAACTTGGGATATCAATGTGGTGGATGGACCATTGAATGGCAAGGAGTGAATGGTAACAACGTCACAGCAGGTACCATAATTTTTCCATCTTTTATTTATGTCTAAAATTCTGCTCACGGCCACCTTTTGCTAGAAATCTTTTCATGCCCAGTGTGCCTTTAAGGCACATTAAGCAAGGTGGGAGCACATAGTAATATCCTAGGAAGAAAAAAAAAACTTGAACCGAAAATGGTGCATAGATGCATGTAACCGTATAACACAACAACTTTCTCACTAAGGATAGATATCTAGTTAGATGCACGATGGAACTAACCGGCATCTAAATTTGTTTTCTCTGACAGGAACAACACTTCTCAGTGCTGTTAAATCTGCTGTCGATCCCTCGACGGATGTGGTGTTCGTGGAGAACCCTGATAAAGATTATCTCAAGGGCAATGATTTCTCTTATTCCATCGTCGTGGTCGGAGAAACCCCCTATGCTGAGACCAACGGGGATAGCATGAACCTGACAATTCCTGAGCCAGGGCCGAGCATAATCCAGAACGTTTGTGGTGCTATGAAGTGCATTGTGGTCCTCATCTCCGGACGGCCGTTGGTGATAGAGCCCTACCTTCCAACCATGGATGCCCTTGTTGCTGCCTGGCTTCCAGGTTCAGAAGGACAGGGCATCACAGATGTCCTCTTTGGTGACTATGGATTCACTGGGAGACTTGCTCGCACATGGTTCAAATCCGTGGATCAGCTTCCGATGAACATAGGGGATGCCCATTATGATCCACTTTTCCCATTTGGGTTTGGGCTGTCAACATAGATTTGATCCTGAAGGAGAGGTGAACTCAGTTCACTAATATTTCGTTGGAACAATATATGATGTAAAAAATTTACTTCTGCTCTATGTGAAAGCGTTTGTCAGTCAAAGAAAGGATATTCTTTTCATCTATTTATGAAGTTGTAGATTCCCCGACCTGCTGAGTTCAGCAATATGTATGTGGCCACTAAGAGTGCTTGACTGTAGCATTTTTATTTTTACCTTCACGAGATCAAAATTTACCGTATCAGCCTCGCCACGCCAACATCTATAAGAAAATACCCACAAAAGGTTAACCTCTTCCCTTCAATGTAATTTTCGGCCCCAGCATTTACCCAAAAGTCAGTATCAACTAACCAGAAATAGACACGGGCCAATTAAAAACATAAGAAATTGATCAACTGGCTAAATAGATCTTAATAAATCAGTGCAGGAAACTCTATTTAAAAAAAAAACGAACTACATCATTCTTCTTCCATCAAGAGTATAATCTTCGTGCCACTGGAATTCTTCTCTCCGGGTCGACGGGGAGATCATTTAACCGAAGGAAACAGGTAAGGTTCGGTAGAAGGGAGAAGAGGGAAGAAAAGCCCCGATCTTCAACCGCCAAGAAGCCGAATAAAAAAAAACTGAAGCTAATCACGAGGAGGAAATTCAGATCCGTTTCAACCGCCAAGAAGCCGAATAAAAAAATAAACTGAAGCTAATCACGAGGAGGAAATTCAGATCCGTTTCATCTGAGGCAAACGGAACCCACAAAAGAAAAGAAAAACGGTTTGTATCAGCGGAGATCAACGATAGAAGATGATACCTGAAGAGGAAGATGAAGCTCCGCCGGCACTGCCGGCAGACCCGTCTTCGTATGATCCTTAAGACGGGTCGGCGCCCGCGCGACCGTTCTACTTATAAATCATCTGTTGTGTTCTTGCTCCGAGACAACCGGAAAGACTTGTTTTTGACTATCTCGGAGTTGTGTAATCTCCGCTCAAATTAACGGGCGGCTACGAAATGAAATTGGAATCGAGATGATCACACGACAGACTTGTTTTTGACTATCTTCGAGCAATTGTTTCAGCTATCAAATTTGTTTCTTTTGTTTTATTAATTTCCGGTGTTAATTTGCATGCGCGGCCTCTCGATCTGAATGTATATACACTTATTTCGAAAAAAAATCCTAACTCAAGATTCACTTAATAATCTCTTTCCTTTTGGAACCCGAAAATGAAACTACTGCACAAAAAGATGCCAAAACATTATAATAATGCAAAATTAAGGAAACGACCATGGAAATTTTCATAACATTTTCAAGGCATTTTCCACATCAGCTTCAATGAGTTCTTTTTGATGAAGATTTTATTACTCAAATTAACATGCACATGTAACCTGTCTGCAAACTGAGATTGCAGGAAAAAGCTCATTGTTTAGGTCCCAGAAACTTATTGTGCACTCACGATTATTCTCAGTCAGCACTTAGCTTCCAAGAGCAACCTCCTCTCCTCTAAGATCTTTTTGTGAAAAAAATTATATCACAGCTTAGGACTATGTAGAAATCGCAACAATGTAAAACAAAAAAGTTGATTTGTACAAGAAGAAAGGTTAAAATTTACTATGAATAAAAAAATTCAAATGGTACCTCTACCAACCTCATTATCATTAATAATTGTAGCGATGGACATCCACTTGGTTTCCACAGTTCAATTTCATCATCAGTAAAATCCAGTCTAACTGTGCATTCAGCTCTGCAGCCTAAGACCAAAGTTTCAGCAGATGTTACTGAGTCTGAAGAATCCAAATAATATTGAATCAAATCATTTAAGCTGCAGACACATATTTCAAATAAATATAGAGAAAATCCTGATCTTTCTCTTCTCAGAACCATTGGACAATGTTTGGATGTTGATCAGATGCAATAAGGTTCTCAATCTCTTCAATAGCTACATCATGGTGAGCACGCACAAGCCATTTGACAGCTACAGGACGCCCTCCATAAAAACCCTCGAGGACAATAGTCCCATTGCTACCCTTGGCAATTTCAAGATTGGCAGGAAAAGTTTATCATTGCACCTGAACTCACTGTTCTCGCCGGGACTGTCGCCAGGACTGGGGAACCTCACCAAGTCATCACTAGATTCACTACCACGCATAGAGGCATTTGCAAGAACCTCCTCATACTCACTTGAACTACTTCCCTTCTGTAGCAGGACTGTTCCCATTTGCACCCTTTTGATATTCCTTTTTCTTGCTAACAGCCAACTTTTCAAATTTTGTTGGTTGTTTATCAGTTCTAAAATGATTATTAACCTTCACATAACATAGTAAGAGAATGAAAAAGAGAGGTAGAATAAGACACCATCCAAAAGATCTATAGATAACTTCTGACTCAACAGCAGGGGAAACTTGTTCAACATATACAATTGCCCCTGAGAGATGTTTGCCCTTGGTAAATTGTGTGCTTCAAACAAAGATCTCTGAGACACATTTAGATGAGCACCTGAAAACATATTTAACATCCTTAATCTCAGAATAATCATTTTCAAGCTCAGGAAGATTGCTTACGAGATTTGTCGGTGATGAACCAATCAATGCTGGTAGGTTTTGGCTTTCAGGTAAAGAAATTTTAGTGGAAGAATAGAATAAATACCATGATTAGATTAAGAACAACAGAGCAGTTCTGGGAGTAAACAGAAAGAAAGGCACTCATGTCCCATTTAGGATGGACTACAGAATTAATGAATTCAGATCAGTTGAGCGGTAATAATTCAAGAAAGCATAAAAGATCATAGGATGGGTAGGGATCAGTCAAACCCCAGCCTATCCAGTCAGTTATTGCAAGGTATTATTACCAACCCCCACCGGGGCATTATAGCGAGTCTCACAAATAAAAAATATGCTCATGATATATATATGTAAAAAATCAAATATGATCCTACATGATTGTATCAAAATAATAAAATATAAACCTTAATGGGACGTTTGATTGCACGATAAGGGTGCTTGTCAATCATTATGATAAAATTGCTTTTATAGAGAATTTCTTCTTAGATAAAAAGAGGTGAATATCATATTTAGAGGCTTGATCTTCTCCCAAGAACATGAACAAGGACCTCATCAGATACAATATACGTGATAGACAGCATCATCGTGAAACGGGATAAAGACAAACTACAAACCTATTTCCAAGCATTAGTGAGATGAAAAACTTTTGAATTCCTTCTTAGTCACGTGGTAGGTTATCTGTATCAATATTGATTTTAAAAATATATTGATATAAGACACTAATTTGTGTTTGTATAAAAATATCAGTTTTAAAATCAGTAGTTATAACTTGTACCAATTTTAAAACAGCCACCCGTATTAAAATCGATATTATGTGTCCCCGACCTACTCCCGATTGTCTCTCCGCCCGCCGCCGACTCCCAATCGAAACCCTTGAGCTACAACCACGCAGCCTCGGCCACCGTCGCCGCGCCGTGTGCGGCCGCTCGCCCCCGCCTCCGCCGCCACCCGCGGCTTCGTACCGAGAAGCCCCGCCCCGCTGATCGCCACCTCGCCCCCCTTTCTCCGCTGAGCTGCGCACCCACGTGAGCGCACGGTCGCCGACGCCGCCCGCCACCCAGCCGCCTGTGTGATGGAGGGAGTCGCATACGTACAGCACCGATAAACAGAGTACCCTCAAGAGTCAAGGCCCCCCGGCGTTCTTCACCACCGAAACAACCCCCACTTGCTCTCGGGCTTGACCTTGCTTCTCCGTCTCCGGCGTCACCCTTTGGAAGGTCGCCGTCGCCGGCTACCGAAAAATCGTTGCCCCTGAAAGGATGGCAGGAGGACGACGTGCATACGCTCTGCCGTAGGTTCCAGTGGGCATCGTAAGAGTATCGTCTTTGTAGGCATGGTGAGGAATCCATGAACTTAGTCGTAGGTCGTCTCAGGAGGAGGTCAGCCGAGAAACTGTTTTCAAATATAACCCCTATTAAAGATGAATTCACGCACTAATCATTTCATTTCTTGTTTCTCTTCTAACCCCTATTTTCTTCCCATGATCTGCAGAACGTGAAGGCAACAAAAGGGACAAAAGGGGGTCTGCTCCATTTTATGATTTGAATTACAGTTATATGCTGATCATTTGTGAATTTTGATTCACTGGAAGCATTCATAGATGTAATAGGCAGAGACACTAAATTCTAACTTGTCGTCCAGCAAAGTATGTAACATGATTAAGTATTGTTTAAGAAACTGGGGTGGATTTGTGCTCTTTGCAGCTTACTAGACATTGTTATGTTACTTCCTTTTTCGTCATACATGTAGGTGATAGACTTTTAGTCATACTATAGTTCTGTCATCTGTATGTCACTTAATCTTTTGCTAGATGCACAGTCTAAGAAATTTATCTTAAAAAACTTTTACTTCTCAAGTATCTGTGCCTTCAGCTACGTTTGAAATTACTGTGTATATGTATTTAGTATTTAATCCTGACCATACCGATCATTCTTATTCTTCACTTAAATCAGATGTTAAAACATATTTCCGGAGTAGGTGGCCTGATTCTTTTTCTTTCTTTGTTTTTTTGTAATCAGCCATTCAAGTGGTATGATGTTTGTCCGATACCCTAAGGTTTCCATTGGAATGGTTTGTGTGTGTGTGTGTGTATTTCACATTTCTCTGATTTCAGATGATGCCTATACATTGTAACCATGGATTTGCTCAGAGTAAGTGATCTGTGGAATCCTCTGAATAAACCTTCACAATGCAATCTATGCCGAGACTCATAACAAACATATTTCTGTTTTATATTTGTTTCATTGTGCATCCTTACAATTTTGCTGTGACTAATATTTCTAAACAGTGTAACTCATGCTTACAAGCCTAGATTACTACAAGATGTGCAGACCTCAGGAGATAACCGTGTTTTCTTGGTTTATATACTAAATTTACTGGGATGTTTATTTCGAGTATGTTGCTTTGGTGTAAATATTATTTTGTGTTAGAAAACAAAGTGGATTTTGTTGTTTTTTTCTACTCAAGATGAACCTCGGGAGCCCATCAATATCATAATTAACACAATCCTTTTTCTTGATTCATCTTAACATCTTAACGCATATAATTGTACAGTGGATACATCCGCCCATTTTATGGGATATGAACCTCACCATTTGGGGATTATTTGGCTGCATGTCCATGATGTACTTGAGCTTGAGTACATCCAATGATGTGCTTCCCCAACCACCCTTTCCTGTCATGCTTATATTTTCGGAAGCTTGGTGCAACACTAATGATGTTTTGGTTTCCATACATAATCATATTTGTTGACAACAAACTGATCATGTTACAGCAGGGTGGTTTATGGCACTATGCAGCAGACCTCATCATGGGGTTTAGTGTGCTTCCCTTTGCAGCTAAGAATGCAAAGAATAATACCCACTACTCCAGCTTTTCTTTTATACAGAAAGGCCGTCCGTTTCTTATTGGTTAATGTTGTCCTTGATGTTGGGGGTCAAGGAGATGTCAAAGCATATGCTTCCTGTTTCTTATTGGTTATTATATTGAGAATTAATCTTGTCGATAAATCACTCCTAAACAACATTGATCTGTTAAAAATCTTCAACATTATTGAAGCATATCTGACTAATATTGGAATTGGAACCTTTGCTTTTATTTTTGGCAACTATAAAATGTGCTAGTGAATGATATAATCTTTACTTCTTATCCTATTTTATTTTTTCCAAAATGAATCTCATGGTGACTCAGATCTTCAAGATTAATCAACGTCACATACAGCAGAAGTTGAGGTGCCATTACATTTTACAGGGCGAAAGCAAGAAGCTTATTTCTCGACGACTCTACATTTTATCTTTTTTATGTCCATACACAGGCATCCATTACATTTTACAGTTTATAGCCAAGGTTCCAACTTCTGTTGTGTCTGCCAATTTGTAAGGCTGAAAATGACAATGAAATTTCGGATTGTTTTCAATGTTTGGTAAAGTTTCTGAATGAAGCTCTGAACCTCTTACCTCAGAAAATGCCCTTAAATTTTTAAGAGGACAATTCTATTTTTTTTCTTTTCAAATACACAATAGTGAGACTTCTGTCGTGTGTATCATTTCAGAGGAGGTGCTGGAGAATGCCCACATGTTCTAGTTCCTCTCCTCATTTTTACTTTGCAGATGCGTCATGTATGTTCATGTAATATGTTCAAATTGTAGCAAGAAAAGTAGTCTAATTTTCTTCTATCTTTGTACAGAGTGTTGTCAAAAATTCATACTTGAAACCTTTATTGGCTATCTGAAATGTAACCATTTTTGATTGTAGGAATCACATTTCAATTTGTTAAAAACAATCAAATTTGTATTTTTTTCTTATTTTTTCTTTAAATTTATTATTTAAATTAAAATTTTTAAGTATATATTTATACTTGTGTAAATATAAAAATATTTTTGTATTCTTAATAATATGTTTTGATATTAATAATAAATTTGACTCTAATTAATCAAAATACCTAATAATGAGTTTGATATTTTAATATTGATATAATATTATCAAACACCTAAAGAGATTTGATACTATCACTTTTGATATTGATACCCCATTCTCTTGAAATATCAATATCAAAATTGATATAGTATCATATTTGATACTCTAACCAAACAGGCCGTTACGTTTAATATATATGATTACTCTAGGGTTTGATTGCATTAGCATGTTAGTTTGATTATAAGCATATATTGATTAGGAAATGTGGTTTGGATTTACCAAAATAGCCTAATGGCCTGTTTGGTTAGAGTATCAAAATTGATACAATACCAATTTTGATATTGATATTCCAAGAAGATGTAATATCAATATCAAAAGTGATAGTATTAAGTTTCTTTAAGCGTTTGGTAATGCTATATCAATATTAAAATTGATATTAGATGTTTGGTAATATAATATCAATATGAAAATCACTATTAAGTACTTTGATTGATTAGAGTCAAAATTATTTTTTAATGTCAAAATTATTGTTATTAGATGAGGTTTTCCGACTACGGCGTCATGCGGACTTCGGGCCGCGGAGGCGTCGGCGGGGAGGGGGGCGCGTTTGTGGCGGGGACTCGGGCCGCCTCCGCGGGGGGGGGGGGGGTCCCTCTTGTCTCCGCGTCTCGCGGGGGGAGGTCGCGGGGGCGACGGGGGACTCGGCTTCACTCCGCAGTCGTAGGGGGTGTCTACCGTGGGGAGGGGGCGTTTGCCGCGGGGGGAGGCGTCTCGCGGGGGGGGGGGTGGAGGGGGCGTCCGCCGTGGGGAGGGGGGCATCTTCGGGGGGGGGGGACTCCGGCTTCACTGCGCCCGCGGGGGGCGGGGGGGGGGGCGACGGCGAGGGGGGGGAGGCGGGGGAGGCGTCCGCCGCGGGGGGGGAGGCATTTGCGGGGAGGCGTCTCGCTCCGGGGGAGGGGGAGGCGTTCGTATCGCTTTAATACGGGTCTTCACCGTATTGTTTATGATATTTTTTTTAACTATTAATATTAAAATTAATATTGATATCCAAACACCCACTAATGCAAAGTATCAATATCGCTTTGAAACTGCTATCAATACAAGTGCTTGATACTGTAAACAAACATGCTGTAAAATACCAAAGAGACCAAACCAAATCGGTTTTTGATCTGCTTTGGCCCAATTGACTAAGACAAAAACACCAAACTAAATCAATTTCCAATAGAAATTGACTCAATTGGCCTAAAAGGCAAAAAATATCAACCGTTTGGTGGGCCATTTGGCCTAAATGACCTTTGAAACCAAATCAAACTAAAAACAATTTGAATTGGCCAAAATGGCCCAAAATGCCTAAAAGACCTAATCAAATTGGTCACTGGTTCAATTTCACCCGATGGCGTAGAATGCGAAAAATACCGAATGAAGCCATTTGGTAGTTTCCAATTTGGTTTGGCTCAAAGTGGCGGTTACAAACCAAATAAAATCGGAAATCAATTTCAATTGGCCATACGATTTTAGAAACCAATTCAAACTGATCTTTGGTTTTAATTGGTTTTTAATGACCTTATATTAAAGAAACTAGTTTGAATTGTCCAAAATGGACTAGAAACCAATTCAAATTTTGGTTTGAACCCATTCTATGGCCATTTATGCCGATCCAAGCAGAAAATTAGTTTGTATTGACCTAAATGGCCATGTTAGTCCAAAATTGTCATAAAATCTATTCAATGGTCATTTAGGCCAATTCAAGTCAGAAATTGGTTGGAATTGGCGTAAACAGTCATGGAAGTCCAAAATTTTCATAAATCCCATTCGATGGTTGTTTAAGCCATCATAAATAAAGTTTCATTTAAATCCCATTCGATGGTCGTTTAGGCCAATCCAAGCTGGAATTCAGTTTGGATTTGCCAAATTGGCCTTGGAAGTACAAAATAGCGTTTGAATCCATTTGATGGCCATTTAGGCCAATCCAAGCAAAAAAATTGTTTGGATTGGCCTAAACGACATGGAAGTCCAAAATTGGTTTGAACCCATTCTATGTCCATTTAGGCCAATCCAAGCATAAAATCAGTTTGTATTGACCTAAACGACCATGGAAGTCCAAAATTGTCATACAACTCATTCAATGGCTGTTTAGGTCAATCCAAGTCAGAAATGGGTTTGGATTGGCTTAAATGGCCATGGAAGTCTAAAATCGCCATAAAACCCATTCGACAGTTGTTTAGGCCAATCCAAGCCAAAAATCTATTTGAATTGGCCAAAATTGTCATGGAAGTCTAAAATTGTCATGAAACCCATTTGATGGCCATTTAGGTCCATCCAAGCCGAAAATTGGTTTGGATTAGCCTAAATAGTCATGGAAGTCCAAAATTGCCATGAAACTCATTCAATGGCCATTTAGGCCAATCTAAGCTGGAAATCAATTTAAATTGGTCTAAATGGTCATGAAAGTCCAAAATTGGGTTTGAACCCATTCAATGGCCATTTAAGCCAATCCAAGCTAGAAATCAATTTTGATTGGCCTAAATGGCCATAGAAGTCCAAAATTGCCATAAATGACCATGAAAGTTCAAAATTGGGTTTGAACCCATTCGATAGTCATTTTGGCCAATCAAAACCGAAAATTGGTTTAAGACATTTTAAGGACCTTTTTTAAACACATTTACAATTGATAATGATTGACTTTTAATGATGTAGATGAGCATAATTAGTAAGACTCGACAGATATTTTGGTCCGTGCATCTCGTGCCGGTGTAAATTAGGTGGGTGCATCTCAGGAGCATATATCTTGATCGGGTGCATCTCATAGGGATGCATCTCAGTTAAGTGCATCTCGGCTAGACGCTTCTCAGTAGAGTGCAACCTTCTTCATCGACACCACTCGATGTGGGTAGTCTAGCATTGTTGCCTCAAGTATACATCTTAGTGAATTTTCAAAATCAATTTAAAGATTCAATTTTAAACATTTATTTTGTAATTAACTTCATCTACCAAACATGGGAGAGGTCCTGCCAATTCCTATTTGGTAAGCACTTTACCACTGGGATAGACCTTATTCATCACTTTAGTTGGCAGGTCGGCGGTTGGGCCATATGCCCAACAATTCACCACACATCTTGGGGTGATGAATAGAGTGCACTGTAATTTATGGCAACAAAATTACATCACTCTTCCACCTGATAAGAAAGAAGGCATTTTTAGAGATCTTGAGGTAAACATATTCGGTACTTTTATAAATATAATTTATTTACGATTGTTAAGAGGTTAGTTCTAATAACTATTGACATAGGTATTATGCAACAACATTTTATGTTTGAATGAACTATATTGCTAGATGCAAACATCTTAAGACACATGAGAGAAATGCAGAGAAAACAAATAAATCACATCAATAAAAAGGTAAATGCTTTGTTTAGTTTTTTTTTCAAGTAGCTTACATTTTTTATAAACTAATGTTCATTTTCACACTCAATATTTTGTAAGAAGACCGATAGTAGAGGCATATGAAAATGTGCCTCCACAATATTGTAAGGAATCATTCTATAAATTTTGGTGCAGTAAAAGCGACAATTTCTAAGTGTTCATGTTGATCTTGTCTCGATCGGAACCAAATAATGAAAATCGATAACTAATCTCTATGAGTTCGAATATACCTGATAGGGATTTATCTAATCCCATGGATATGAAGAAGAACTTCTTAAGCACTTCAAATTGTCTAAATGTCTGATCTATAGTAGTACCCACATGATTTTCATCCACAACAGATTCTCCCTTTGTATCGAGCTCAAGAGCTCTTCATAAATTGAGCTCCATCGCCTATGGATGCCTTCTGTGAGAAAGGAGGTGGTAGGGAGAAGTAGGGGTGTAAATGGTTCGGTTCGGTTAGGTTTTGTTTGGCCTCTTTTTTTTTCAAACTGAAACTAAACCGATATGGGGAACCAAACCGAACCAAACCGGTTCAGTGAACCTTGAACCTATTGTGGTTCGGTTCGGTTCATCAGTTTAATGTATATTTAAATAAATTAAAAATAAAATAAAATAAAATAAAAATTATAATAATTAATTAAGATTAATATGAAGATTAATACTTTATTTATAATACATAATTATACCTTTATACTAATTAACTTAAATTTATAATAATATATATTTAAAATTAATATAATATATATTTAAAATTAATATAATATATATTTAAATGTAATATAATATGTAAATAAAGTGGCCTTGTCAAACCGGGTCAACCGGATTATCGGTTCGGTTTGGTTTGGGAAGGTGCCGAACTGAACCAAACTGATAAGAAATTATTGGTTCAATTCGGTTCAAAAGATCGAATGGAGAGCCCATCAAACCGAATCAAATCGAACGGTTCGGTTTGGTTTACCTGTTTCCCGATTTTACATGAACACCTGTGGGGAGAAGGCTAAGGATAAGATTTTCACCATTAGCGTGATAGGGTCTGGCTGAAACTATTAGTATTTATAGAGAATTTAGAATTTTTAATAAAAACTCAAAATCTCCATAAATTATGATTGTGTCTCTATAGTTATGGATATGTTCTTATGTGTGTGTTCCACAAGGTCCAATAGTCTATTTGTTTGTGGCCTAAATAAAATAGAATAATTCTATTTAATTTAATTAAATTCGTTATCTGATAACATATTAATCGACCTACTATTCATGAAGGGTACAAGTCACATCGTATGATTTCAAAAAGCTATGAGGATAATTTTATCTTTATTGAGCATTTGCATCATTAGTTACCGCATGAATATAAACCCTCATCCATTCGATGTCCCTACGTAAAGGGGTACTTCAACGATCGTCAACTCCTTGATATACCAACTCTATAGTATCATGTACTCGTAATAGGATTAATTGAAAAATACCTTTTTCTAATTATCCTTTTTACCCTGGATAAGGATTTAAAGTACTATCCTATAGAATATTTACTCTCACTTGTCGAGAGTGGATAATTCCTCGTTATCCACTCAATTGTCTTCATCGGTTTTTTCTTGTATCCGATCTGTTACTATATTAGACCATCTAAACGGTGATCCATAGTGTAAGCGCCCCACCAATGCAGTGCCTGGTGTCCCATTGGTACTTTGGTAGGGCATCTGGTGCCAAAAGAAGATCATTGTCCTACACATTCGAGGATGTTCCAGATGATGCAGACTTATGAAGGACCTGATGGGACAGTTGTTTAGAGCAATGAACAAAGTCATCAAATGGTAGCATAATTTATAACTTTTTTATTCAAATAATACTTAGTTTGCCAGTTTAGTAAAAGAATATTATCTTTAGGACAAGATGAATCAATTGATGGTTGCCCCACCCTCGGACGAATCAAATGGTTTCATCTATTCGGTCCTAAGGACGCATTGATCACCGTCTTCGACAAAGATAGGATGGGACAAATCTAATGTGGTGGACGAAGGTAGACTCACAACACCTAGTATGGTGGAAACAATGAATGTGCTTCTTCCTCCACGACTCCACTAGTTCTGGAGTAGTTAAGTAGGGTTGACAACTAATCGAACAAGATCAGGTAACAAAATACGGTTATCAAATGGCCAATCAAGAGAGGAATTTTGCGGTGACCGTGGAGTGACTAACTCAACAAATGTTAGCCAAGATTGATCAAAGAAACTCTCCATTGGATGATCCATCGAGTTCGAGACTATCTCTAGGATCAAGAGAGGAGGATGGCGGAGAGGATGATAATGAGGATGACAGTGAGGATGAGGCATCCATTGGAGAGGATGAATGAGTGGCCCATTTGTCGTATTTTCTTCTAAAGTTATAATGAATTCTTTGTACAATTAAATTTTGAGTTATATCAAAATGTGATTGTTATTTCATGTGTGTGATATTTGGTTTGTAAATCAATTTATGGTTGTGTTTTTGAAATGTGTAGTGCGCGAATTGGATTGATTTGTGATTTGTGTGGTTTGTGAAATGTGGTTTCGATTTGTCAAATGTGGAGTGTGTAAATTTTTTTGTGGGTTTCGATTTCATTTACGTATATTTTTATTTCATGAATTGGAATGTAAACATGAATTATAGGTTGTACATTCATGTATGGTTGTTCCTGCATGGATTTTTATTTTAGACTAAATTAAATTAATAAATTTATTCATGACGACTCTAGCGGTCACTAATACAATGTTTAGCAATGGCTTTAGTGGCATCGCCATGATAGTTATTCCATCTTTTCAAGGTTCATCCGGAAATGAAAACTATTATGGCGACGGCTGGAGACCATCACTTGTAACAGTAGTAGCAATGGCTTTGACGCGTCGCTATTAACAATATGGGTGATGGCTTGAAAGTCGTCTCCATTAACAATATTAATGACGGTTTGAAGTGGTCGCCAATCTTCTTTTTGGCAACAAATTTTTAGTCATCGTTCTTATTATCAATGGTGATGACTTGAATGTAATCGTTGCTGATACCACTAGCGATAGATTTATTTGCGACAAACTTGTGATGACCGTTAAGCCGTCATAAAAAGATATTGGGGACGAAGTTTGGCTAGCTGGTGATAACTTACGGTAGTTGCCATTGGACTTTTTTCTTGTAATGTTATTATATATATTTGAGTATATATAGCTATTTTAAACAACCCCACTGGGGATGGATGGTTTGGACACATCACTTGTCACAATTAGAGAGAGGGAATGGATCGTCATCATACTTGATGTGTGTGTAGGCACCCGGAAACGGCCCGTACGGCGGTTCGCCCTCTTCCTTTCTCTTCTTCTTGGGGAGAAGAGTTAGTGGTGTGTGTGGGTGTGGTCGCCAGCAGCCAAAGGCTCCAAAATGTGATTAAGTGTAAAGCAAACGGAATGAAAAAGCAAGTTTGACCGTCGTACCTTTTGAAATGGGAAGATTACTAGGTTCTAACTTCTCTCTCGGTCGGCCGAAGGAGGAGAGCTTTAATGAGCTCTTTTACTTCCGATCGGGTTGAAGCTTCACCTCGATCGGGTTCACCTAAGAATGTCCTGCGGAGAAACACGAAAACAAATGAAGATCATTAGCTCTGGCGTAAGTATAGTATCATGCTTGGTGTGAATCTTAAACATACAAAAGGAGATGAACTGACTGGATTGGGAAGAAATCCCAACCCCTAGTTTTGGTATGTTTTTAAATATATGGAAGATGCAAAATGACTTAATGCATGCTAAATGAGGTGATAATAGGTTCTAAGATGAAAATAGAGAACAAAGATCCGATCGGACTCCGAAAAGTGCAAAACCGGCTTCTGCCCCTGCTGGTGCCCTATATATAGGGCGCTAGCTGCAGGTGCCCCTCTTATAGGGTGCGTTGACCAAGGTCAAAGCACCCTGTATATGGGACACTAAGTCTGGCTCGGGCAGATTTTTTTCCCCTCTTCGCGATGCTGCTCCGGAGTGCTGGGCGGCTTCCGAGACGAAGTAGGGGCTCCTCCTTATAGCCAATATGCAAATGAAGCTAGTGGTGGGTGATTTGGATGCTGGATGAAAGAGGAGAGATGGATATAGGCTTTCAAAGTGGAAGAAAAACCATGTTTCTGGATGACAGAAACAACAAGTTTTTGGGATTTGGGGGGGGTGAATTTGGATCAGTTTGAAGGCTTATGGGAGGTGCAAATGGCTTAGAAATGTGGTATTGGATGAGCTCTAGGGTGGTACGAAGTTGGAACCTCCTTCCAGCTTCAAATGGGGTCTATTTAAAGCCCAAAAGAGGGTACTTTGGTCAATTCCGAAAAGCAGTTCCACGCGGCAAAGCGCCCTATATATAGGGCGCCAGCATCATGAGCTATGTCAAATCGATAAGACGAGTCCCTGTGAGTAGTCAAATCGGCCGGTCAAGTCGATTTGACCAGGTGCCAGGTGCCCTATATACAGGGCGCCAGGTGCCCTATATACAGGGCACTTTGACCCCGGTCAACGTCCTATCGATCTTCTTCGGAATGTGCCGAAAAACCTAATTCTTCCGGAAAACATGGTTCCCTTGAAAGGTTACTTAAATATTCTTCATGAAAATAAGAATTTAAGCTCTCCAACTAGGCCAAAATTGCGTGTGTACAGTGTGGAGATAAGTGGCGGATTTAGAATTTTGATTCCGTGGAGTCTATTAAAGACTTAGTTGGGTCACTCTATTATAACATATTTTAGTTTAAGTATTTTTTTTAAAATTTTAAGTTTTTTTCAAAATTTATTAGGCCACATGACCCCGCTCGACCTGGGTGAAGATGTTAATTTCACGATGGTCAAAGATCAAAATAAGAAAATTATACGATAATTGACAGACATTTGTTATTAAGATGGGTTTTTATTCCAAAGAACCTGTGAAATGTAGGCTACATAAAATGTACTCTTTTGCAATACAGTTAAGAGCTTGTTTTCATAGTCATCCATGTAAAGAATCTTTCTCTTAAGAGGTTACAAGAGGAAAGTGTTCGGGAGTTGTTTGGTATGAGATTAATTTAGAGATAAATTTGATTTATTCTTAAAATTTAAAGGATAAATTAAATTTATTACCTAAATAATTTTGTGCCAGAGTCATATGATCCTGGCGAGTGGCGGCTTGGTATAATGAAATTAAAAATGCATTATTAGTTACTTAAATATAAAATAATAATAGCCTTTTAAAAACAACAGCTTCCTTTCGACGCAACCGGGACATCTTTTCTCAATGTCTTGGTATACTTCCGTGTGAGGAATTTTGGCCAGTTTTCATTTTAAGGATTATTATGCATGAATGAAATTACGATAGTAATTATTGATGCAGTTTTTAGATATTTTTTATTTTTCAAAGTATGAAAATCTATTTTACATACATATATAGACGTCTAAGCAAAAATAAGGATAAGATATTGAATCATATAGGCATGTAAAAAATTAGAGAAAGTGATCTCTTTCAATTTACTATTTGGGACATAACTCAGTCAACTAAATCTAAGTCAATTGTTTTGACAATTGCGTGATATGCTTGGTATGAATGGCTAATCTTCCTTACTATTTTGTCTGGCTAGCTTTGGACATGGACTCAAATAAGATTAAACATTTACCTAGTTTATGATATAATTTACACATTAATCCATCTCTGTCAAAAATAAGCCTTCATGACCTAGACGCACTGGCGGGCAAATTCATTTTGGGCAAATGTTAAATAATTTATTTGACACTAACATAAGGTAAAAATCACATGCGTACACAAATTATCTTCTTTCGTCTGTCAAAGGGAAGTTTTAGAATAAGGGTGTATACTTGACTCCCGTTAGATTGTTTTGGAAATCAGGGGAATCCTTGACTAGTACTTAGTTTCCTTTGACAACTCGAGGTTCAGCCAACATTAAGAGCATGTTTGGTTACATTATTAAATTTAATATCATAACAAAATTTTTAATTACATTTTGGCATCAAATACATTAACACTAAACTGGCTCTATCCAATACAATATTTAACATCAATACAAGTGTTTAACAGAGTATATAATATGATCTAGGACTAAATGGCCTTGGAACTTTGGATCCCACATCTGACTCCATAATTTACTTCCACTCTACTTATAACTACCTCAAATATCTTATTCCAACTTATATATTTGAGTCAAGAAGCACATTGAGCTCAAAGCCAAAAAATCAAATTGACCTAGACAATTAGGCTTGGGCTAATCCAAATTGAACTTGCCATCCATCTGACATGGTGTCAAGAGTACATGTCCTGGCAAGAATATTAACCATAAAATATGTATTTCAACATGCACATAAATATTTGACTTATCATTATTTTCTATGTTGACATATATATGTATATGAAAATCATGAAATCTCCTACTTATGAGTAGTTTATCTATGAAACATGCCATGAGGACATCATAGTAGCCATCTATTAATTGCTTTCTTTTTTTTCCTTTTATATGTCATAAAGGTTAGGTAGCTGAAGTTGGCACATGTTATACATCCAATCTTCTTGTCCGGATGGATGTCAGGTTCATGTGGTTGGTGACAACTTTCCTTGTGGAATAAGTGGCTGTTATTACACACTAGTTAGGTGAACATCCAAACCTTTTGCTGATGCTTCAGATTTGAGCAGTCTGCATGACTAAAAACTGCACCTTTGGATGTGCATCCTTATATCACCGGACTGGCTACCAAGGGAAGAATTGTAAGAACAATAGTCAAGTGCTATATATATCCACAATAAACCATACCCTAATGGAGTGTTTGCTTGCATGACAATTTAATTTTTTGTTACAAAAAGTATCTTTGTAAAAAACATGTTAAAAGGAGTGTGTTGACAATCATTATAAAAATACATATTTTATGGAAGATTCTTTTGACAAAAGAAGACGACTTTTTCTTTTGCTTGTGTTCTCCCACTTTTTATAGTTATATATGATCTTCAATCTTTTAGTCATGGTCTTTCACCAAGTAAATGATAGTTTAAGTTTTCTGACATTTTAGGCTTCACTTTAATATAAGTTTCATCTTAAAAATGTATAAAAAATTGATGTGTCTGCTTGTTGAGACTTACTTTAAAACTGCATTGGGTAACAACTTCAACACAACTTCAACAGAGAAGATAAAACATATCTTAAAGAAAGTATTTTTATACTCAGAATTTCACCAATGTAACTTTTCGGAGATCACATATTATAATTGTGACCTCACAGTTTCATGAACTCTACTTATAAAGTCAAACCCATCTCGTCTTTTATGCATAATCTCCCATAATCTATACAAATGAAAGAATAAAGTAGAGCTCTCAAGAGTTGCATTGTTAAAGTTTGGGGATTGTATTGTATCATCACGTGTCAATGCAAATAACACTTCAAAGTTGGTTTTCTTATGAATCACGCCTTATAGTTGACAATTTAGGGGTGTAAATAAAAATTGATATTTTGAAAATATGATTTCAATAAAATTAACAGATTTAAAATTTATTTTTATCTTCTATAAATTATTGAAATCAAGAGTTGGATATTTTGATAGTTTAGTGAAATTGAAATCAATTATTTTTTAATTTCAATAAAAATAATATACAGGTAAAATAAATTAAATTAAATTTAATAAAATTTTAAAGTGATTATATTAAAATTTAGTAATAATATGTGAATTATTCACTTATTTTTAAATAAAAATTAATATTTAATATGAATTTTAGAATTTATTAGATTAATCAAAAATTAAATCAGAATTGAAATATAGTAATTCTGAAATCATCCAAATAAAAATCAAAATACTTTAATTCTTGTCAAAATCGAAATCGGATCTTTTAGCTGTGGAATCGGACCCGTTTGCAGGTTAGTCTCATGCCTCACATTTTTCCGCTCTCTCTCTCTCTCTCTCTCTCTCTCTCTCTCTCTCTCTCTCTCTCTCTCTCTCTCCTGAAAGCCTGAAACGCTCGTAGACTTTTCCGGACATCTTCTTTCTCCGAGTCCGAACCGAAGTGTCAGTCTCCCCGGAGTTGCAGAGTCGAGTCTTTCCCACATCCGTCCACAGGATGCTGCTGCCCCGCTTCTGTCCCTGTCCGCACCGACAAAGCCACCCACTCGCAGACATCTTCTCCGTTACACCCGGATCTGCCGAAGTAGGCTCTGCCCCCAGTAACACCAACGCGCTATCTTCCAACTCCGGCTGCCGCTGAGACGCTGCCAAGCACCAATCTTCCCGCGTCAGCCAACCCTCTCCAAATTGCCGTTACGTGGTGGCCAGGGTTGAGAGAGAGGACGGGGGTGATACATACACAGAGACGGACAGAGGAGGACTGCGGCTTTGTTTCTATCATGGGTTCCTGTGTTTCAATTCAGAAGGACCCCAAGTCCGCCATGAAGTTCCGGATGGTCATGGGCACCAGAGCCGCCAAGGCAGCTTCCCACGCCGGCGACGGCCTGCCCTCGAAAAGCATCCTGCCGCGCGCTTACTCCAACGGTATCAGGAGCCCCGACCTTGGTATATGATCCGTTTCCTCCACCTAAGTAGAATTCTAGGTTTTGACTGTTCGCGTAGGGAAGAAAATTGTGTTCGTCTGTGTGCTAGAGTCTCTCTCTCTCTCTCTCTCTCCTTTTTTACTGCTCTGATTGATCCTCCATGATGATTGGAATTTCCATCTTTTGTTTGAATGGGTCTGTCTCGTTAAGCGGAGTCCCTTTTAGCCCCTTTCTAATTAAAATTAATCTTCTTCTCCTTTGTTCCGTGATCAATTTCTTTCAAGTAAATCACCAAATGGGTTGTTTGTTTGACTAGGTCGACCATTTATATTCTGTGTACATAGAGCTGTGGATTTCTGCTATTCTGGTCAATTCTTTATTTGTGCATTTCACCAGCTTCTTTCATATCCTTTTTTTTTTCATCTAACTGAATTATGCAACATGTCGGCTATAAATCATTTCACCCCCTTGGCTCTAATTAGGAGTGAGATTTTGTTCAGCATACAACAATTCATGTTCTTCTATTGTTCCTATAAACCCCATATCTTTACCAGTTAATGGATCTTTTGATCAGGCTTCAAATTTCCATTTCACACGAATCTTTACAAAATGTTGTGGGTTTCAGTCAATTGTCTTATGTTTTGTTTTCACCTTCTATCCGGAGCAAAAGATTAGACAACTCCGAGATTTATAGATGATATAATATTTCAGCAAGACCATGTGCAAAGTAATCGAAGTCCTTGGATGCTTGAAGAAATAATTAGGTAAAAATTCCCATAAAAAGAAATAAAATGAGAAAGTGATTTGGTTGAAGACAGGAATATCACTGCATCGCATTGCATATGGTATAATGTTGCTCTGAATTGCTTAGTGAAATAAACCCTGAAAATACATAAATACATTGTAATACCTGATAACTTAGTGGTAACCTTTTGCTTGTCTATTCTCTTATGGTGCTGAATAATTCAGTGAATGTTGAGATTAACTATAAGCGTAAAGTTGAGTGTTACAATTTTATTTCCATTCTTCTATTAAAAAATCATTCTTGAATCTTATTCTAAGTTTTTACCTTCTTTTTCATCACATTTTTCATGTTAATCTTTGTTCTTTCTTTTTTTCTTCGGGGGGGGTAGTTGGCACCTCGAAAGTCATAAACATATAAAAGCTATGTACAAATAGATCATACCAACAAAAGTGAACATAAGTAAGGAATCATTCTAAGTATTTAAAATATTTTTGATTCCTTGAATCCAAGATCTTAGCCTTTATTGAAACCAAAACGACAAAATCGGGAACCGATTAAGAAGATCGAATATACCTTCGGATTTGAAAAATCCCTCACCAGAGATGAAGAGTGGATGTTCCTTGTCGCTTTAAACCGTTCAAGTGGACGGCCTCTAGCGGTATCCACACGAACTTCTTCCAAGGACCGGTTCTCCTTCGCTCCAAGCTCGAAAACTCTTCCGTAACGGAGTCGGGACCATGCGGGGACTCCTTCCAGAGAAGAGAGGAGAGAGGGAGGCTACCAAGGACGTTCTCCCACCCTTTCGTTTGACGGGGTTTAGCTTCTTAAGCATATTATATATAAGATGCAATTTTTCACAAAAACCCAAATTTTCTATATATTTACATCCTTGCCCCCGTCTTTAGAATTGGGCCTAATGCGCGCGACCCAATAGGCCCAATAGTCAATTTGGTTGAAGCCAAATTTAAAAAGAATAATTCTTTTTAATTAAATCAAATCTATTATTTAATAATGTATTTCGATTTACCTTTTCCGATCATAAAGGGTACAAGCCACATCCTATGATCCTAAATGACTTTGTGGGAGTTAAATAACATCCATCGAGCCTTTCCATCATCGGCTACCACACCTGATATAAACCCTCGTCCAAGCAATGTCCCTAAGCTAGTCGAGGTTCGGCACCGATCGTCAACCCCTTTAATAATCCGACTCTACGAAATCTCGTACTTGAATGGATCAACCGGAAAACTCCTTTTCCAATTATCCTATCTACCTTGGCCAAGGATTTTAGAGTACTATCCATAGGACATTCTCTCTCTCCTACCGAGAGTGAACGATCTCCTATTGTCCGCTCAATTGCCTCCACCAGGTTTCCCATATACCTAATCCATTAACTATATAAGACCACAATATTAAGTGATCCATAAGTCAATAGTCAAAGTACATGGTAAACTTGGCAAGACATCTTTGGCGACTGTGTCAAAGATCCAACCGCAGCAACCGTGACGATGACAGAATACCCCGATCGACAGCTTCGGTAAGATACCATTCGTGGATTCTATACCGGTCGCTCAAATGAACTCATTCCTCTAACGAGCACCCGTATACGTATCTCAAGTTGTCTCACATCGATGACCAATGAGATCGGTCATCCTCATCATACGAGAAGATATCATATACATCTAGTCTAATCGGATCCTCGATGTCCCATCTCAAGGATCCTACGACTAAAGAACAATTTAGATCACACGCTTCTAGATGATTTATCTCATTATCATGATCTCATCACGATCCAATCATCATTGCATGCACTTTAAAGACTTCATTACAATAAACGCATCTCGTATAAGGCAAGTAACGAGGACAATGCCATTAATACCGAATAAGATATTACAAGAAATGTAAAATCATATCACATAGATTGGTCTTAGTAGAGGTACAAGCATTTCTATCAATTCCAACCTTCGAAAGTCATAAACATATAAAAGCTATGTACAAATAGATCATACCAACAAAAGCGAACATAAGAAAGGAGGTAACTTATTATCGATAGATCGCAAATTTCCAAAAATTTGTTTCATTGCTTCACGATTTTTTTCGTACCACCGCAACAATAAGTCATAAAAGCTCTCCGTTTCCACCCACCAAGGATCATGGATCGAGATCGGGATCGGGATCTCGCGGGTATCGATCCGATTCGTATCACCAAGATCAAAGCCGATCCTCCCGAAGAAATGTCGATCCCGGATTGGTCCGTATTGACCAATTTTTTTAATTCAGAAAATTCATAAACAATCATAAAAAATCATAGAAGCGAGTAAGATAATTAAAAATGAAAATGAAAAATAACGTGGATGACATTTTACCACAATGTTATACATATTAATTCTATTTCAAGAAATTGTCATATAAGTACAAACTATCATCACAAACATCTCAAAAAAATACACTAGTTAATTACACGAATACATTGCACGAAATTAAATAAGTACAACACACGTGACATAACGTAGTACAAATTACATGTTATCGTCACATTCACCACCAACTCCGAATTGGACCTTCATACTCATGTTTTTTGCCTTCATCCTCGGTCTCTCGAATCGTCCGCCGACCTCGATCAATCATAATACCCCCATAACCATAGGAAAACAATGAGTTTTTAATTGTATTGAAATCATAAACTCCACCCTCACTCGGGAGGTAGAGGAGAGGGTGGACATTAAGGCTCATAATACGAAGCTGCTCTAGACCTGCAATGTTGAGCTTCTCAAAGACATTTGTTTCGACTCCAACGGTCATCGCTCCGCCCACTCGTTGAATGCCTCCTACCATCAAGTCATCAAACTCATCTCGAGCCACCCACTTCGGCGCGCATTATCGATATGTCCACCTCCACCTCCACCTCCACTCGAACCACCCCACCTTGTGGTTGTGTGGGTAGAATAAACTCTTTATCCTCCTCGTACGATGAAGGTGTCTAAGTAGTCTTTGTATCGATAATATGCCGCATTTTATACTTAGAACCTTTCTTTTCTTAACATCTTCATGCGTGCTTTGCGTGCCCCGTTTCCCCTAGGTTGATCGCTTTTTTCAATGCCTCGAATAACGAAATAGGAGCTTTCTGGTGGTGTATGTCCGACAAGTTTACCAGAAGTTATGGCCGAGCGATATGGGGCCTGGTGGGCGGATGTGGTCCGTGGTGGATCAAGAATCGGAGTTACGCATAGCACTTGGGTGTCTACATCTTCGATGTCGTTATCACCCGCGACACCGTCAAGCTCACCTTCGGCCCACGATTCGTTATCGGGGTCAAACTCTAGCTCTTCCTCGCCGTCTTTCTCCTCTATCCAAGTTACAAGTTGGTTGTTCTTTTTGAATAGACATTCCAAGTTAACTTCATTCGAGTGGATTGGCTTTCTTATCTCTCCCGGTACAGCCTACTCGCAAATCTTACAAACCGATCCTTTCGATGGGTTCTATCTTTCATTGATATTTTTTATACTTAATTTCATATTATAGCTCAGTAAAATTAACTCTTATAATCTCTCACTTTTCAACATGTTACTTCTTTTCATGCGTACGAGGTTGAAGGCGCTTTTAGCTTCCTCTCACATTGGTTGGAGTTGGTGCTCGACTCGGCACTTTTGACTACAACACCAATTAAGATTCTATTTACTCCCGTTGTTCACTCGTATCCACCAATCATTGTAAAAACATAAATACACCCGAAATTAGTATACGTAAAATCTTCATATAACATTGTTTGACATATAAATGTGTAGTAGGCTTCGTAGCCTACCAGAGAAACCTTATCATACGAGTTACAAATCCGGATCTCGTAGACTCCAATTTTATGTCGATACGATGTCATCTCGAAACTCAATTTGAAATATACTCAACTTTTACGACAAACTTATATCCTTACTAAATTATTAAATAACACTCACCTCAATCTCAACTTTGGTCGTATCCTATGGAGTTCTCAATCTCTTAATGACGTATAAGATGCCATAAAGCACCTCCCCATCATCGCACACCTATCCACCATATTGAATCATTGATTCAAAAAGTATCCTATCACAACGAAAAAAATCACTAGTTAATATCTCAAGCATTATGCTAAAAGTACAAGGCAAGAATTAAATTTATACTGGCAATACGAATGTCGTGGTGAAGTGTCTTATCCCACCCATTGTCTATGATCTTCCACCGCCGATAACCCCTAGGATGTTTTTCTTTGATTTTCGGCCTTGCCTTACCCATAGCATCGTACGTATCCCATTTGATTCTTGTCATCGATGTCTACCAACCTAAGTACCCATACTAGAGGCTCTATCACGTATAGGTACTACCGCACCTTCTCCCACAACATGTTATCCTCAATCAAGGACTCCATCTTCGAAGCATTCATACCGATCATTTCGTGTTCCTATAGGCATCCATGTACTCTCGGTGAAATCGTAGAGAGTATTTTAACCTCTTCGAGGCATTTTTATACTTATACAAGCTCTCTAATGCAATGAAATGCGTAGCAAATCTAGTCGTGCCTAGCCGCAACTAGACGATGACCATCGCCGTGGTCCCTCATGAAATCTAGTAACCTAAGGATGCCCATAAACATGGTTTCCGTCGGTCGCGACCCGGGCCCGACCTGCCGCTTTTGCCGACCGACCCGGTCCCGACTCCTAAGACCCCAACCCCCAAAATTAATATTTTATTATTATTTTTTGTATAACCCTCCTTGGTCGACCTCGCCCGACCCGGGTCGTGACCCCGTTGCAGTACTCGGGTTGCCAGCCCAACCGACTCCGCCCTCGACTCCCTACCCCACCTTCCTCGTTCACAAATAAAAGATGTGAAAAATTGCTCTTGGTCGACCAAGGAGCTGGACATGGATCCCTCCCAATGCCCTCCAAACACGAAGTCTGGGGAGTGCGCAGTAACATAGAGTACCTATGAAAAGGCGAGGTCTAACTTTTCATCCACTTCTTCCCCAAGTGCAGCCTCTGTACGATGTCTCGTTGTTCTCGTCACACCGTATAATGTTTTCCTCTCCATCCTTCTCCACCACGATGTTCATCAAGCTTAACAAGTGTAATCGTATTTTTTATCTCGCCTAATGTATCAATAGAATTTAAAAATATAATTCTTTCTTAACAATATAAAATGAAGTTAATGAGGACCTCTTGTAATGCTTGTCCAACTCGTCACATACGATGGTTCAACCGCTCTCCTTTGGGGATATATTTGAAACCATCTATTCAAGAGGGTCAACTCAAACACCCTCTTCATCCAACCCACCCTCATAAATATACTTTCGAGGCGAGTAGGTCTTCAACCTCCAAGTCGAGCCTCATCAATAGCATCCACTATTGTCTGTAAATATGAATCGATCACGGTGTACGTGATGAGACACTTACATGACATCAAATAAAAGAACATTAACTATGATTAATACGTAATTCAAATACAAAATATAAAATTAAAATATCAATTGTATATTTCTATATACCCGTGCGTAGAGAAAAAAATTGACCATATGTTTTATCACTATCTTCGTGGCCCCGTTGCTGTAAGCTTAACTCCTCTTAATGCCTACTCGATGCCCCTCTCGGTCTTCCTTTCACTCCTCGCTTTATGCATGATTGTATTTCAAGTCACCAAACAAAATAAGAATGCAATAATCCTCACTCCCTTCAGGGTTTGGGACATGTGCCGAGTGCCTTTTCCGACACTATATCGGGCACGGAGAAAACCTCCGAAAGAAGTTTCGAACTTGAACCTCCTTGCACCCCTTCTACTCTTTTTCGTTCACGGATCCGAGCCATATTAACATCTATGGCTCTCCCCGACCTAAACTCAAGCTTCATCATCATCACTATCCGAAGATGGCGAGTCAACCTAGACATTGACCTTGTACTTCCTTCCTCTTTCCTTCTTTACCCTTTGTAAATATCAACTCAATATCTCTCAATCCTATCAACTCATCGTGAAAATCTTTACCTCTACCCAATTCTAACCTCTTTTCTGCATGTAGACTTCTTACGTTTAAGTATCCTTCTCATATCTTCCGCAAACTCCGTCGTGACTTTGTCATACTTCTTAACATTTCTCGTCTGCTACCGGCTATATGTTGTTCGAGCGGGTAGACACCTCCTTTCATCTTTCTTACTACACCACTTCGCATCTCATCATCTTCTTCTTCACATCCTAACATGCTAAGCTACATCCAACGAAAAAGCTAATATGTTACCATTCAATGTTGCGACCGACAGAGGCACCAACCTCCTCAATCCAACATTTTATCTACATCTATATACTCCGTATAACACATTAGTAAAATAATAATTAACCCACATTCACCTCCAATCGGGGGGGCGAGAATATTAAAAAATCACTACCGAGCAAGGGTGAATACTCCCCTTCGGGGAATACGTGGCTGATCGATCATCACCCCCAAAGGGGTGCCAAGGGTCGGGGGCGACCCCTTCGAGGTGGCACCCCTTCGTGGGTGTTCCTTCAAGGTCACCCTCGAAGGGGTGTCGATAGGTAGGCACTCCTTGTTTGGTCGACAATGTGCACCTCCGAAGTGGTGCTTGGCACTAAAGGGGAGTCGGGAAAGGCGGGGGGGGGACCACCAAAGGGGGGGACCGAAATTTACCTATTTTAAGTGGTATTGCCGCCGGAAAGGGGGATCGCCCGGTGGTCGGGGGGACCGTAAGGGCACCGGGCGGGGAGGGGGGAGATGGGGAATGCAGGGGTGGGGGGGGGAATCGGGTCGATCTTTCCCTTTATCGGGGGGATCGATTCGTAAATCGCATTCCGGAGGATCGCTTGGGATCGAGTGATTCACTGGCCGATCTCATCAGATTCGACCGCATCCTACCGGTAGATCCTACGCATTCCAATCGATCCAATTCTAGAACCGTATGCGATCTTCAATCCGCATCGATCTATTCTATAATCCATGCCACCTACGAGAATTGCCAACTCTCAAACAAGATGTGCTAGTACTAACTAATCACTCCACAACAAAGGAATAGTGTGATTAGTTTTCTTCAACTTGAAATATGTTAAAAAGATCACTTTGCTTCCGATACGTGAACATTTTCATCAAATATGATTTCGCAGGAAGCTCGCTCTTTACAAATTTTTAAAGAAACAATCTCGATTCTAAACATAAACACATTGTAAATCAACATCTTTCAAGCCAACACAGCTACAACCCTCCCAAGTCCCGTGCAGCTCGGAAGGAGTACCATCAAAGGTAAATTAGTATGCTACCAAAGCTAGTGTGCTGCGTTGGGAGGAGAGAGGAAGCTTCGGGCATTATCACGTGCTCCTCGAGGAGCCCCCTCATTCTCCACGTGGCGTGGCTATCGGCTCCGGCAATGCGTACTCGATCCTTAATGACTTCCTGGGTGTCAAGAGGATCTTCTCTGCGGCGAGGGGGTCGTGATGCCGGGTCTATGTCCACCCAAAGGGTCGGGATTGTCACCCAGACCCATTTATGCAGACAAAAGTCCTTGCCAACGCTTTACGGCACTACTCGTTAAAGCTTCCTTCGCAATGCTATGCTCTTTGTCGCAGTGAAGAGGAGTAGGGAGACAATGGACCTGTGGCCATGTAGTGTTACGGTGTGTTACCGTCAAGGTTCAATGCGTGGGAATGTAGGAATGGGTTCAAGTGTCATAGATGTGATGGTGTTGGTCATCGAGATTGTCAGTGCACCTATTCCCCAAGATAGCGCCTATGTTTTCTCCCATTCTCGGAGACATACGTTCAGGAGTAGGCATCGACTGTCGGAGGAGCGGGGAGAGGGGATGCTTCCTTCTCGCGTATAAGGACGTGTGCGAAGCAAGAGTGGCTTCGGGCAATGCCTCGCGTCGTCACTCGATCGAAAGGCCCACAGTCTTTCGGGATGATGAAGAAAGTTCTACTTAAATCCTTCTTGAAGATCTATTGGCCGCGAAAAACATGTTCAGCGAGTGGATTCAAGTGTTCACGGACCGTGGTTTCCAATCGGTCGAAATAAACCCAATCACGTATTGGCTTTACTTGGAGTATGGCAAGAGGCTCCTCGGTGCAAGCGGTGCCTCCCCGGTGAAGGGTCTCGGTGCTGACGAGTTGACCGAGAAATCTAGATCCTATTACAAGGAGGATGTTTGCAGGTGTTGCGATTGCCATGAAGCCGTAGCCACGCGGGTGAAGTCATCGCCGGCTCACTTCGATCTTCGCAAAGGTCGGTCACCTCTATTGCTAGAATTCTCGATCCTTTTCGGGAAATCGATTGTTGTAGATGAAAGTTTAACTCGATGTACCGTCGTGCGTTGGAGGCCACAAGACCTTGTGTTGAGAGCCGTGCTGGATTTCAAGTTTTGTTTCGTCAACTTAGTTATCATCAAACAAAACCTGTTAGTTATCATCGGTGATACCTACTTTGATGTCAAGTTGAGCTTGATCCTTGAGGAGATGGTGATAGGGATGGGTCCTCGCTTCCCTTTCGTGGTTCCATCTTTGAAAGAGAGGTACTTACTCTATCCGCAAGACCTAGGCATAATGGTCTTCAGAAGTTTTCTGTGTGAGTAGGCCTACTTTCCATGAGCGTGGAGGCATTTCGGACGCAGTCTTTGGTTACTTTCTGCTGCTGGTAAGCCAATGTTACCACCGAAAGCGTCGCCACTCTTATCGTGGGAGGATGACTACCACTGCCTCTTTCGGGTACCGCGGACCTATTATCTCCGGTATCGTAAGAATGATCCGTTTAATCCTCTCATTTAGCTTGGACTCCGTTCTCGAACCAATGCCGATTCATGTTCTTAACGTGTCTCTGGTGGTTGCCTGGTGTGGGGGTAAGGCGGTTCATTTTCATTTTTCGCCGAACCGGTGGTCGAGACGGCGAGTAGTCTTCCTCGGTTCCTTGATTTCATTTCAAGCTTCAAATATTTATCTTTTTTTTCGTTTTCTCATCCTTCTTTACCGGTAGTTGCCGTCTCATCTCGGCAGCTCGCTACGGGGGGTGTGAGAGCAACTACTACGTATTTAACCCTCGTACCTCGTAGACGGTACATTATGAGTTTAGACTTCCCCCCACCTGTAGCCGTTTCGTCACCAATGGAGACCACAGTGCCTTCATATTTTCAAGTAAGCCAACGCTCAAACTTCGAGGGGACCCTACATCACATTGATTGTAACAAGGTTAATAAGGAACTACCAGAGGGTACGACTGCTACTAAACACAGGGAAGGAGTGCCGATTGATATTTCTGATAACCTTCAGCTTGCCTTGGTTCTTGTGGCAATGAAGAGCACTCTCAAAGTGGATTTGGCCGAGAACTCTCAAGGGCTTTGTCGCGTTTATGATGATGATATAAGATTTATTAGAAATATAGTTTTTGTCCGCATCATCCTCGCAAGAGAGCAAGAGAGTGTCGGGATCCCCTTTTTATAGTCTCGCATTGGATTTCGTCCATAGTTATCAAGACGACAAGGCGTCCAAGGCGTCAAGGGTGCCAAGCTAGGCGATTAGGCTGCCGCTTAGCGCCGCCTGGCCGGTCAAGGCGGACATGTTTATATATAATTATAAAACCACAAACCTAAAAATCCCACAAATCGGATGCCATTCACACATAATCCCATAACAACAAATCACAGCTAAAAATGACAAAAAAATCTAAAATGGATCAAACAAGTACTCAAACCATAATACATAAATATCAAACAATGTCTACATAATGTATACATACTAACAAATGGTCGAAAAAACAATCAACAACAAAGTTGGAAATTTACTACGCATTCCGAGACGTCCTTAATTACGAAATCTTCAACATTTAACCATGTAATGTGCACAAGAACATTAAAAACACTCCTTAATAGATGCTACACGACTAAACTTAAAGAAAGAAATAAAAAGATGTAGCTGGAAAATAAAAAACGTAAAACCCAACTTCTTACCCGAGGGAGAATGACGGAAGAGAAGGGAGGTTGAAATGGTGGCTTCTCGCAAGGGCCAAGGACACCTGTGTGGTCGCGAGGCCAAGGCGATGGTGGCGGCTTCCATGCCTGGCGGCGGCGGTGGCGGCGGCGGCGGCGTCTTCCGCGGCGGACTCGGCGCCCGTCGGGGGCTCCTGGGAGCTTCACGCTGTCGGGCGATCGGGGGGGGGGTGAGGACCGAAGAGTGACTTAAGTCACTTTGAACCGGCCTCGATGAACCGGGGGAGAACC